>SAYR01075560.1:213522-265117 GCA_004382745.1 Argopecten irradians irradians | reverse complement strand
TTCTGCATGGATTGTAAACCAAATTGGCTACAAACATCCTTGGGGGAAGGGGAACAGAACTTGTATAAAATTTTGGCTCTGACCCCCTGGGGGCGGGAGGGGGGGGGCCCCAATAGGGGATTTAGAGGTTAATATTAAAATTCCTTCAGAAAAGAAACAATGAACCTGTATTCAGAACATTACTTGGCATTACAAACCAGGTGAGCGATACAGGCCCTCTGGGCCTCTTGTTCACTTTTTAGCCCACCATCATCAGATGGTGGGCTATTCAAATCGCCTTTCGTCCGTGGTCCGTCCGTCCGTCCGTCCGTCCATCCGTCCGTTAACAATTCTTGTTACCGCTATTTCTCTAAAAGTACTGAAGGGATCTTTCTCAAATTTCATATGTAGGTTCCCCTAGGACCCTAGTTGTGCATATTGTATTTTGGGACTGATCGGTCAACAAGATGGCCGCCAGGCAGCCATCTTGGATTTTTGATAGTTAAAGTTAGTTACCGCTATTTCTCAGAAAGTACTGGAAGGGATCTTTCTCAAATTTCATATGTAGGTTCCCCTAGGACCCTAGTTGTGCATATTGCATTTTGGGACTATCGGTCAACAAGATGGCCGACCAGCGCCATCTTGGATTTTGATAGTTAAAGTTTGTTACGGCTAATCTCAGAAAGTACTGAAGGAATCTTCTCAAATTACATATGTAGGTTCCCCTAGGACCCTAGTATGCATATGCATTTTGGGACTGATGGTCAACAAGATGGCCGCCAGGTAGCCATCTTGGATTTTGATAGTTAAAGTTTGTTACCGCTATTTTCAGCAAAAGCACTGAAGGGCATCTTTCTCAAATTTCAATATGTAGGTTCCCCTAGGACCCTAGTTGTGCATATTGTATTTTTGGACTGATCGGTCAACAAGATGGCCGCCAGGGCAGCCATCTTGGATTTTGATAGTTTAAAGTTTGTTACCACTATTTCTCATAAAGTATTGAAGGGGATCTTTCTCAAATTTCATATGTAGGTTCCCGTAGGACCCTAGTTCTGCATATTACATTTTGGGACTGATCGCGTCAAACAAGATGGCCGACCTGGCAGCCATCTTGGATTTGTTTGATAGTTAAAGTTTGTTACGGCTTATTTCTCAGAAAGTATTGAAGGGATTGTTCTCAAATTTCATATGTAGGTTCCCCTAGGACCCTAGTAGCTGCATATTGCATTTTGGACTGATCAGTTCAACAAGATGGCCGCCGCAGGTAGCATCTTGATTTTGATAGTTAAAGTTTGTTACCGCTATTTTCTCAGAAAGCACTGAAGGGATCTTTCCTCAAATTTCATATGTAGGTTCCCCTAGGACCCCAGTTGTGTGCATATTGCATTTTGGGACTGATCGGTCAACAAGATGGCCGCCAGGTAGCCATCTTGGATTTTGATTAGTTAAAGTTTGTTACCGCTATTTCTCAGAAAGCACTGAAGGGATCTTTTTCAAATTTCATATGTAGTGTTCCCTAGGACCCCAGTTGTGCATATTGCATTTTGGGACTGATCGGTCAACAAGATGGCCGACCGGTGGCCATCTTGGATTTTTGATAGTTAAAGTTTGCTTACCGCTATTTCTCAGAAAGTATGAAGGGATTGTTCTCAAATATCATATGTGTTCCTCTAGGACCCGGTTCTGCCTATTGCATTTTGCGACCACCATCTTGGATTTTGATAGTTTAAAGTTTGAAAAGCAGAAAAAAGAAGTGAAGTTTGAAAAGCAGAGAAGATCCCTCTTCATTTGTCAGACATAGATCAACTTTTGGGTGGGCGCCAAGATCCCTCTGGGATCTCTTGTTAAAGTTAAGCACTGTCTCTTAGTGACCACAGTTTGTGATTGGTTTGTTAAATTGTTTAAAGAGAATTCTCTTAGCTATGGCTGTTTTAGAATTGCTTTACTAACATGTAACTTAGATGTGTATTATTGATGAAGAAACATGTTCATTTAATCTCTTGGGAAGTATTTCTAACAAAACTTGGTCCTGTTTAAATGGTTTAAATTCTAATGGCTTAACTGTGACAGTAAATACCTGGATTTTGATTAGTGACATACAATTTTCGGATAATGTACATACAACATTTCAACATACTGGATTATCTGATTAGTGAACATACCATACGACCTAACATTACTGAGATAATGATAGTGACATACCCAATACGACACCAACATACTGGATTATGATAGTGACATACAATTACGACACTAACATTACTGGATATGGATAGTGACAAACCAATACGACCCACTAACATAGCTGGATATGATAGTGACATACCAATACGACCTAACATACTGATAATAGTGACTTACCAATACGACACTAACATAACTGGATATGATAGTGGACAATACCAATATGACACTAACATACTGGATTTGATAGTGACATACCAATACGACACTAACATACTGGATATGATAGTGACATACCAATACGACACTAACATACTGGATATGATATAGTGACATACAATACGACACTAACATACTGAGATATGATAGTGACATACCGATACGACACTAACATACTGGATATGATAGTGACATACCAAATACGACACTAACATACTGGATATGATAGTGACATTACCAATAACGACACTAACATACTGGATATGATAGTGACATACCAATACGACACTGAACATACTGGATATGATAGTGACATACCAATACGACACTAACATACTGGATATGATTAGTGACATACCAATACGACACTAACATACTGGATATGATAAGTGACATACCAATACGACACTAACATACTGGATATGATAGTGATATACCAATACAACACTAACATACTGGATATGATAGTGACATACCAATTACGAACACTAACATACTGGATATTCATAGTGACATACCAATACGACACTAACATACTGAGTATCATAGTGACATACCAATACGACACTAACATACTGGATATCATAGTGACATACCAATACACACTACATACTGGATATGATAGTGACATACCAATAACGACACTAACATACTGGATATGATAGTGACATACCATACGACACTAACCATACTGGATAATGATAGTGACATACCAATACGACACTAACATACTGGATATTGATAGTGACATACCAATACGACACTAACATACTGGATATGATAGTGACATACCAATACGACACTAACATACTGGATATGATAGTGACATACCAATACGACACTAACATACTGGATATGATAGTGACATTACCAATACGACACAACATACTGGATATGATAGTGACATACCAATACCACACTAACATACTGGATATGATAGTGACATACCAATACGACACTAACATACTGGATAGATAGTGACATACCAATAAGACACTAACATACTGGATATGATAGTGACATACCAATACGACTCTAACATACTGGATATGATAGTGACATACCAATACAACACTAACATACTGGATATCATAGTGACATACCCAATACGACACTAACATACTGGATATCATAGTGACATACCAATACGACACTAACATACTGCGATATGCATAGTGATATACCAATACGACACTAACATAACTGCATATGATAGTACATACCAAACCGAACTAACAATACTGTGGATATCATAGTGACATTACCAATACGACACTAACATACTGGATTATGATAGTGACATACCAATACGACACTAACATTACTGGATATGATAGTGACATACCAAATACGACACTAACATACTGGATACATAGTGACATACCAATACGACACTAACATACTGGATATCATAGTGACATACCAATACGACACTGAACATACTGGATATTGATAGTGACATACCAATACGACACTAACATGCTGGATATGATAGTGACATACCAATACGACACTAACATTACTGGATATCATAGTGAGTATACCCATACGACACTACATACTGGATATGATAGTGACATACCAATACGACACTAACATACTGGATATCATAGTGACATACCAATACACACTAACATACTGGATATGATAAGTGACATACCAATACGACACTAACATGCTGGATATGATAGTGACATCACCAATACACACTAACATACTGGATATGATAGTGCATATACCAATACGACACTAACATACTGGATATGATAGTGACATACCAATACGACACTAACATACTGGATATCATTAGGGACATAACCAATACGACACTAACATACTGGATATGATAGTGACATACCAATACGACACTAACATGCTGGATTATGATAGTGACATACCAATACGACACTAAACATACTGGATATGATAGTGAACATACCAATACGACACTAACATACTGGATATCTAGTGACATACCAATACGACAGTAACATACTGGATATGCATAGGTGACATACCAATACGACACTAACATTCTGGATATCATAGTGACATACCAATACGACACACTAACATACTGGATATCATAGTGACATACCAATACGACACTAACATACTGGATTATGATAGTGATATGCACAACATAACATCACTGGATATGATAGTCCATCCAATCGACACTAACATACTGGATATGATAGTGTACATACCATACGACACTAACATACTGGATATCATAGTGACATTACCAATACGAACACTAACATACTGGATATGCATAGTGACATACCAATACGACACTAACATACTGGATATGATAGTGGCACATACCAATAACACACTAACATACTGGATATGATATGACATACCAATAACGCAGAGCCAAAATTTATACAAGTTCTGTTTTCCCTCCCCCAAGGATGTTTGTGGTCAAATTTGGTTACAATCCATGCAGAACTCTAGGACAAGTAGCGATTTATAGGATTTACCTCTATTTCCCCTATTGGGCCCCGCCCCTCCTGCCCCGGGGGGGACAGAGCCAAAATTTATACAAGTTCTGTTTTCCCTCCCCCAAGGATGTTTGTGGCCAAATTTGGTTACAATCCATGCAGAACTCTATGACTAGTAACGATTTAAAGGAAATGTTGACGGACGGACGGACGGACGGACGACGGACGGACGGACGGACGGACGACGGACACCGCGCCATGACATAAGCTCACCGGCCCTTCGGGCCAGGTGAGCTAAAAACCTTCCAGTGATAAAACTTCTATGCAAATTTCAATATTGATCGTAAATGCTCAGACATTTTGATGACTTCTGTGACCTTAAAATGTTTAAGTGAATATTCTTAATGTTGACTATAGAATTCATACTATGTGTTTAATATTTACAATTATGTGTTTTGTTTGAAACAATAGTAAATAAATACAAACTTTGGTTATTTGAATTATTCTTTTCAAATATTGGTTTGTCTGGCTGTGCATATCGGACGTTGAGCTTTCTGCCCTCCCACTCTTTTTGATCCAGTTCACGTATCGCCGCGGCTGCCTTATCTTCATCATGAACACTAAAGTCTGCAAAGGCAAACCTGTACAAGGCAAAAAAAGATCTGTGTTACAGGTAGTGTTACAGGTGTCTTAACTACTGGAGTCAGGTTAGCATAAAATATGTCATGACAAGTCTTAACATGGCATCAGATATATGATAAATTCAGAACCTGAGAATTAGTGGTTTATATATACCGCTAAGCTCTAGACATAATAGAAATCAGATTTTATAGCACTTGTGTAATATTTCCTTTCTTCGAAGTTCCTCTATAGTATATTCTTTTTTTTAATTAATTTGTATTTGTTTAGGGAGTAGAGGTACACTTGTATGAGTCTAGGATCAGCTGTAATGAGAAATGGTGTGAAATTGACTGCTTCATTTTCTGCACATTTTTATATGCTCAAATGCTTACTACTATATACATGACATGTATTACATGTAATATTGTAACATTGTACTCGCTTGTGTGCCTACTACTTTATATTGTGTATCATTAGACAAGAGCATTAACTTTATGTTAAGTAGCAAATAAACAATTTTTTTGTTACTTAAAGATGCTCCATCGCTGACAAATGGAATTTTTTCTTTATCAAAAACAGGAGCAGACGATTTAGTATTTTTCTTCAGTTACAAAAGTTACTCACTTTATACCATTACCATCATTGAAAAGTTTGAGCTTATAATTTAATTTCAAGATAAAAATATCAAAAATAATTAATTGCATCCCGAAAAAAATTCTGTGGCACTATGTCCTATATGGAGTACAGTACTGATTGCGCATGCATCAAAAGCAAAATTATTTATTTTGAGTTACTTTTTTGTGTTAATTAGACATATAAACACCTATTATTGCTCAAATGATGGGTATCATTTTGCTCTGTCGGCGATGGAGCATCTTTAACAAGAGATCCCAGAGGGATCTTGGCGCCCACCAAAGTATGATCTACGTCTGACAATGGAAAGAGGGATCTTTTCTCTGCTTTTCAAACTTTTTCAAACATACAACATATATGAAATATGAAACAGATCACTTCATTACTTTTTTTAGAAATAGCAGTAACAAACTTCAACTATCAATATCAAAGATGGCTACCTGGCGGCCATTTTGAGATCCCTTCAGTACTTTCTGAGAAATAGCGGTAACAAACTTTAACTATCAAAATCCAAGATGGCTGCCTGGCGGCCATCTTGTTGACCGATCAGTCCCAAAATGCAATATGCACAACTAGGGCCCTAGGGGAACCTACATATTAAATTTGAAAGAGATCCCTTCAGTACTTTCTGAGAAATAGCGGTAACAAACTTTAAATATCAAATTCCAAGATGGCTACCAGTCAGCCATCTTGTTGACCGATTGGTCCCAAAATGCAATATGCACAATTTGGGCCCTAGGGGAACCTACAAATGAAATTTGAAAGAGATCCCTTCATTACTTTCTGAGAAATAGCGGTAACAAACTTCAATTGTCAAAATCCAAGATGGCTGCCTGGCGGCCATCTTGTTGACCGATCCGTCCCAAAATGCAATATGCACAACTAGGGCCCTAGGGGAACCTACATATGAAATTTGAGAAAGATACCTTCAGCCCTTTCGGAGAAATAGCGGTAACAAGAAATGTTAACGGACGGAAGGAAGGAAGGACGGACGGATGGAAGGACAGACGGAAGGACGGATCACGGACGAAAAGCGATTTGAATAGCCCACCATCTGATGATGGTGGGCTAAAAATGTTATAAACAAAACTTTGTTATTAATGTATCCCACACAATAGCAATGATAGACAAAGCTTAGATGTGCCACCATACATCAATGTATTCATATCAACACTATACATTAATGCTGATTATTTTCAACAGTTTTGACTACTATCTGACTCTGTCACGCTGTTTCAATGCTGTGAACATGTGACTCACACTTTTCTTGGATCTGATTTGGGTTTAGCCATTCTGACAGAAAGTGGAGAGAAAGGCGCCAGGAGTTCTTCAAATTGTTCCTGTGGGTATAAAAATTAAGATGGAATTTAAACACCCTATCAATAGCTAGGTTTGATTAAAGACAGATGGACTGCTATTAAATGATAAAATCATTTATATTTTAGTCACATGTTAAGATTGAAGTATAATAGTAAGATTTATATAAAAGTATTACAATTATTAAATACATAACATTTAATCACATATATTATAACACTGAATTATAATGGTGTGATTTATATAAAAGTATTACAATTATTTAATACATAATATGTAATCACATACATTACATACTGTTTAGTCACATGCTATCTTCATGTTACTCTCTCACAACTTATTTCTATTCTTTATCTCTTTCCCGTCCTTTCTTGTAATATTTTCAATACAATAATACAAATTCCACATCACTAGACTATGTCTTACCTTGGTAACATACTGATTTATATTGTCTATGTATGACTGTCTTACCTTGGTAACATTCTGATTTATATCGCCTATGTACGACTGTCTTACCTTGGTAACATGCTGATTTATATTGTCTACGTACGACTGTCTTACCTTGGTAACATTCTAATTTATATTGTCTATGTACGACTGTCTTACCATGGTAACATTCTGATTTATATTGCCTATGTATGACTGTCTTACCTTGGTAACATTCTGATTTATATTGTCTATGTACGACTGTCTTACCTTGGTAACACTGATTTATATTGCCTATGTACGACTGTCTTACCTTGGTAACATTCTGATTTATATTGTCTATGTATGACTGTCTTACCTTGGTAACACTCTGATTTATATTGCCTATGTACGACTGTCTTACCTTGGTAACACTGATTTATATTGTCTATGTATGACTGTCTTACCTTGGTAACATTCTGATTTATATTGCCTATGTACGACTGTCTTACCTTGGTAACATTCTGATTTATATTGCCTATGTACGACTGTCTTACCATGGTAACATTCTGATTTATATTGTCTATGTACGACTGTCTTACCTTGGTAACATTCTGATTTATATTGCCTATGTACGACTGTCTTACCATGGTAACATTCTGATTTATATTGTCTATGTATGACTGTCTTACCTTGGTAACATTCTGATTTATATTGCCTATGTACGACTGTCTTACCATGGTAACATTCTGATTTATATTGCCTATGTACGACTGTCTTACCTTGGTAACATTCTGATTTATATTGCCTATGTACGACTGTCTTACCATGGTAACATTCTGATTTATATTGTCTATGTATGACTGTCTTACCTTGGTAACATTCTGATTTATATTGCCTATGTACGACTGTCTTACCATGGTAACATTCTGATTTATATTGCCTATGTACGACTGTCTTACCTTGGTAACATTCTGATTTATATTGCCTATGTACGACTGTCTTACCATGGTAACATTCTGATTTATATTGCCTATGTACGACTGTCTTACCTTGGTAACATTCTGATTTATATTGCCTATGTACGACTGTCTTACCATGGTAACATTCTGATTTATATTGTCTATGTATGACTGTCTTACCTTGGTAACATTCTGATTTATATTGCCTATGTACGACTGTCTTACCATGGTAACATTCTGATTTATATTGTCTATGTATGACTGTCTTACCTTGGTAACATTCTGATTTATATTGCCTATGTACGACTGTCTTACCATGGTAACATTCTGATTTATATTGTCTATGTATGACTGTCTTACCTTGGTAACATTCTGATTTATATTGCCTATGTACGACTGTCTTACCATGGTAACATTCTGATTTATATTGTCTATGTATGACTGTCTTACCTTGGTAACATTCTGATTTATATTGCCTATGTACGACTGTCTTACCATGGTAACATTCTGATTTATATTGTCTATGTATGACTGTCTTACCTTGGTAACATTCTGATTTATATTGCCTATGTATACTTCAATTTTCTCTCCAAAGGCTGAAAAAACAAGATAGCATCATTTACTTATATTACTTATATTACACGGTATTTCTATCTAATTTCAGCAAGTTTGTTATACATGCATATAACATTTCTTTGCAGATTAAGGTTGTTCAGGAAAAACAATTATTATCTATTTGTAATTAGTTATATTTTAAATATTAATATAGATGTTTTATATACAGAATATAAATCAAGAAAACACTCTTCTTTCTTACAGTTAGATTCACATAGGATTCACATACGACTTATAGATGTATACTGATCATACCAACAGTCTACCGAATTAGGTTGTAGACCACAAATACTGATATCTGCCATCTTGTTTTTGCAATGCCTTGTTTCAGAGCCAAATGCTCTATTAGTGATAAAGAAACATATCATACAAATGAAGTTTCATAAACATTTTGAGAAATCGCGACAACAACAAATTATTTATAATTTGTCAATAGTTCATCATCTAATCATGGTTGTCGAAAAATTACTTAGTGCAAAGGATTGTTATTCAATGACTTAACTAAATTCATTTCTAATTATTAAGTAAAGTTTACTATACACACATTTTTCTAATTGTCTATTAGCTAGGAGCCTTGACGACAGATGAAAACTATTTCACTATTACCATCAATTTGAGGTAGTAAGGAAGTGTGTTTGTTATAAACTTTTACTGTAACTAAGCTTATTGTCAGTCAACATGGGAACAGATAACTTAAAGATAGAAAACTTACCAGTAGAAATTGGTGCATTAGTAAGCCAGTAGCTTACCAGTAGAAAGTGTTGCTTTAGTAAGAAAATTTATCAGTAGAAATAGGAGTGTTAGTAAGAAAATTTACCGGTAGAAATAGGTGCTTTAGTACTGGACGATCTTTTCTGAACCAGTGTGTCCTGTGCATCTCCCGACTCTCTAGGAGCAGGTTTACTGTTGGCATTCCTGGGTCTCCTCTCGTCTGCGATTCTCATCTCAATACGATGTTGATACTGATTTAGGCACTTTATTGCACCAGACCTTTCCTCAAATCGGATGAATATCAAGCTGTAAATGAGAGCAATACCAATTGAGCATTTTGTTTGTGTGTGAACCTCATATTACGACCTGTAGTAATAAAATCACATCACAGTCAAGTTCTGTGGAGGAGCAATATTATGATTTATTTGAAGTTGTAAATTCCATTCACTGATTAACAAGACATCCCAGGGGGATTTTGGCGTCCACTCAAGAATGATCTACGTCTGACAATGGAAAGCGGGATCTTTTCTCTGCTTTTCAAACTTTTTCAAACAGATTACATACAAAATATGAGACAGATAGCTTCAATACTGCAGCCATCTTGTTGACCGATTGGTGCCAAAATGCAATATGCACAACTAGGGCCTTAGGGGAACCTACATGTGAAATTTGAGAATGATCCTTCAGTACTTTCTGAGAAATAGTGATAACAAACTTTAACTATCAAATTCCAAGATGGTTCCCTGCGGCCATCGTGTTGACCGATTGGTCCTTAAATGCAATATATGCATAACTAGGGCCCAAGGGGAACCTACATATGAAATTTGAGGAAAAAATACCTTCAGCACTTTCTGAGAAATAGCAATAACGAGAACTGTTAACGGACGGATGGACGGAAGTAGTTTTGTCATATTATCGATTGTGTAGCAAGGAAGTACATATGTTTTATTGTATTTATCAGTCACCTTACTGTGTTTGTACCTTTGAGGACCTGGAGTGAACTTTCTGTGATGCCACATCATCTTTTCTGAAATCTATACCTACAGTACTGTACCTGCAAGGGCATATAACTCTGTAATATGCAAATACAGAACACATACCCAGTAGTTACGCATGTCACCAAGTAATTTGACATTACATATTGACATGCTGAATGAAGGATGTAACCTCACATACAACCCTGTGATTGAACTGACTTACCCAGGGATCATGTGTACTTCGCCTATTGTACATCCCTGCTGTGATTAAACTGACTTACCCAGGGATCATGTGTACTTCGCCTATTGTACATTCCTGCTGTGATTAAACTGACTTACCCAGAGTCATGTGTACTTAGCCTATTGTACATCCCTGCAGTGATTGAACTGACTTACCCAGGGATCATGTGTACTTCGCCTATATATCCTGACTTACCCAGGGATCATGTGTACTTCGCCTATATATCCTGACTTACCCAGGGATCGTGTGTACTTCGCCTATATATCCTGACTTACCCAGGGATCATGTGTACTTCGCCTATATATCCTGACTTACCCAGGGATCATGTGTACTTCGCCTATTGTACATCCCTGCTGTGATTCAACTGACTTACCCAGGGATCATGTGTACTTCGCCTATTGTACACCCCTGCTGTGATTCAACTGACTTACCCAGGGATCATGTGTACTTCGCCTATTGTACATCCCTGCTGTGATTAAACTGACTTACCCAGAGTCATGTGTACTTCGCCTATTGTACACCCCTGCTGTGATTAAACTGACTTACCCAGGGATCGTGTGTACTTCGCCTATATATCCTGACTTACCCAGGGATCATGTGAACTTCGCCTATATCTCCAAACTCTGAGAACTTCTTCATCACATCCTAATGAACAAAGCATTATCAGTTAAACCATTATTATCTTACATTTACAAGTCATGTTAATTTTATTCTAAAGACTTGGATCAGTCGAGTTGTGTGCCATCACATTAATCCATTAGTATTCTGATATTGATCATTTTCATATAGGAGTCCAAAGACAATTTGGGTTTACTCGGCATTTGCCTCGAAAAGCAAATATGAATATCAAAATGAATCTTTTGCTGAGATAGTTAATGATTTTAAAACTAGGGTTCTCACTAAGTTTTTAATAAATGGTTGAAAATTAATAATAGGTGGTTGGGGGCAGCAGGCCCTTTTGGTAGCTAATACTTATTTCTGACAAAAATAGCCGGTTGTAAACAAGGAAATAGACGGCTGTTTTTGCCGGCAACCGGCTTTTAGCAAGAACCCTGAAAACCGTATTATAACACAAAATAATGATAAATCTTTTACTCATGTTTTCACACAAAACGTTACCAATGCAACAGAACTTTGAACTTACATCATTAGTAACAGATTTGGGTTCTTTGTGCCTCGGATAACACAGACTGTAGAGGCCTTTAGCGTTAGGGTTGAGCTTTCCCAAGTATTCATCATGTCCATTGCTGGTAGGACTCTTCATACCAGATAACACTGAATTACAAGTAATCAAAGTACTGAAAGTACTGAAACACAAAAACTCTTCATACCAGATAACACTGAATTACAAGTAATCAAAGTACTGAAAGTACTGAAACACAAAGACTCTTCATACCAGATAACACTGAATTACATGTAAAAACTCAGCTATTTACACTTTATTATTATCAACAAATAAGTAACCTTTTTCCTGTTATAATTCATTTCATTAGTATATGATGAACTCCATACCATAACAGTTGATTATTGGTTATGTGCCTCCAAAAAGACATCTCCTACCACTCTTGATTCCAATTGGTTAGATATGGTTTTCGGCTACTTTTCATAGCACATTTCTTTTAATTGCATAAATGATAACAGCTTGTAGTTGTTTTTTTTAATATTTCAAACAACCGAATATTGGCCACTTTTATTAGTTTAACTTCCTATTAACAGCCAGGGTCATGTAAGGATGTGCCAGATTTGTTGGTGGAAGAAAGCCGGAGTATCCAGAGAAAAACCACTGACCAACGATAAGTACTGCCCCACATGAGATTCATACTCGAGTTTGATAATCATGATAAATAATTGTCACTTGTATGACAAACTTGTAGTAATTACCATTAGCTATGACAGACTTGTAGTAATTACCGTTAGCTATGACAGACTTGTAGTAATTACTGTTAGCTATGACAGACTTGTAGTATTTACCGTTAGCTATGACAGGCTTGTAGTATTTACCGTTAGCTATGACAGACTTGTAGTAATTACCGTTAGCTATGACAGACTTGTAGTAATTACCATTAGCTATGACAGACTTGTAGTAATTACCGTTAGCTATGACAGACTTGTAGTATTTACCGTTAGCTATGACAGACTTGTAGTAATTACCATTAGCTATGACAGATTTGTAGTAATTACCGTTAGCTATGACAGATTTGTAGTAATTACCGTTAGCTATGACAGACTTGTAGTATTTACCGTTAGCTATGACAGACTTGAAGTAATTACCATTAGCTATGACAGACTTGTAGTATTTACCATTAGCTATGACAGATTTGTAGTAATTACCATTAGCTGGATCAGCTGATCCTCCTCCACCTCCTCGCTCGGCCTTCTTGGCAGATACACCCATATACATGTTGGGATCACCTTTCCCATACATCTTGTAGGCCATGGCATTATCATCAAACTCTAATCTGGAAAATCATATGGATGAAATATAAACTTTATTACCGTTATTACCATGCCGAGGCTTTGTTTACTCTATACCCAATCCAAAATGGCAACACACCGATTCCTATAATTGCAATTATCAATTTTTGATCAGGCATGGCTTTAATGGGATCTTTTATTGCAATTATAGGAATCTGTGTACTACAAAATTAAATCTATGCGAATAGATTCGGTTTACATAACCGTATAGTACATAGACCCGTGAATTTAAAGCGTTCTATGCTGATATTTTTATGCAATCCTTTGGATTCTCAATGTCATATATATAATCTTCGCGTGGATAAGAGATTAAACCAAGATACTTTACCTCACAACATCAGGCATGGCTTTGATGAAATCTGTCATTGTTTCGAAGCCCAAATTTTTGTACTTTAATGGAATCTGTAGTAGACTTTTGTAGTCCCTGCTAAACTCACTAACCAGCACCCCTCCGACCTTGGACAGTAGGACTGACCGGACATTCTTCTTTACATCAGATGGTACTTCCATGGCAGTGGCTCGATTAAAATCTGAAAAGGGAAATAATCTATGAACTGTATAGGAACCATTGATTTCCCTGCTGAAAATAAAACATTATATATATCTGTACAATTAAAATAGCTCACTAAAGTTCTTCCAGTGTTGGGGAGTGAGCACTAAACAAGAGGCCCAGAGGGCCTGTATCGCTCACCTGGTTTGTAATGCCAAATAATTTTCTGAATACAGGTTCATTGTTTCTTTTCTGAAGGAATTTTAATATTAACCTCTAAAACCCCTATTGGGCCCCACCCCTCCTGCCCCCTGGGGGTCAGAGCCAAAATTTATACAAGTTCTGTTCCCCTTCCACAAAGGATGTTTCTGGCCAAATTTGGTTACAATCCATGCAGAACTCTATGAGAAGTAGCGATTTATAGGATTTACCTCTATTTCCCCTATTGGGCCCCACCTCTCCTACCCCCAGGGGATCAGAGCCAAAATTTATACAAGTTCTGTTCCTCTTCCCCCAAGGATGTTTGTGGCCAAATTTGGTTACAATCCATGCAGAACTCTAGGACAAGTAGCGATTGATAGAATTTACCTCTATTTCCCCTATTGGGCCCCGCCCCTCCTGCCCCCTGAGGGTCAGAGCCAAAATTTATACAAGTTCTGTTCTCCTACCCCGAAGGATGTTTGTGGCCAAATTTAGTTACAATCCATACAAAACTCTAGGACAATTAAGTAGCAATTTATAGAATTTACCTATAATTCCCCTATTGGGCCCCGCCCCTCCTGCCCCGGGGACCAGAGCCAAAATTTATACAAACTCAGTTCTTATTCTCCCAAGGATATTTCTGGCCAAATTTGGTTACATTCCATGCAGAACTCTATGACTAGTAGCGATTTAAAGGATTTACCTCTATTTCCCCTATTTGGGCCCCGCCCCTCCTGCCCCCGGGGGGTCAGAGCCAAAATTTATACAAGTTCTGTTCCCCTTCCCCCAAGGATGTTTGTGGCCAAATTTGGTTACAATCCATGTAGAACTCTATGACAAGTAGCGATTTAAAGGATTTACCTCTATTTCCCCTATTAGGCCCCGCCCCTCCTGCCCCCGGGGTGTCAGAGCCAAAATTTATACAAGTTCTGTTCCCCCTCCCCCAAGGATGTTTGTGTCCAAATTTGGTTACAATCCATGCAGAACTCTATGACTAGTAGCGATTTAAAGGAAATGTTGACGGACAGACGGACGGACGGACGGACGACGGACGCCGCGCCATGACATAAGCTCACCGGCCCTTCGGGCCAGGTGAGCTAAAAATTTACACAGATTTACCAGCTTAAGTGTGGATTTCACCTTACACTATAATGTTACACAGGAGAGTATTTCCTCTGTGACACACTTAAGCTTAATTATATTGAAAAAGCTTAATTGTGCAAAGGCCCAATAATCTGTTAGGCCTGATAGTCTGAAGGCCCATAAATCCATAAAAAAAGTAAACATTGAAAAGTCATAAACTTGCGTAATTCACTCAATTTTGATCAAGCAGTTCGGTATATTTCCATTAAAACATTTTTCTTCACTGTTTCAAAGTTGAAATGATCGCAATGGTCATAATGTTAATTTTAAAGAACATATTAATTGCTAATGAAAATTATAGGCCATGGGCTAGGAGGGTCCCACATGCACCCCCCCCCCAAACCTCCGAACCAATATTTTTCTGAACCCTTATGACCCACTGATCACAAATCCAAATGTTAACATTGCATAAGTTGGGATGAACTTCCAGTTATGACGTCATCAAGATGGCCGCCATCTCGAATTTCACTAAAAAATGAAAAATAGTCATAACATTAACATTTTTCAACCGAAGTAGACAAATGAGGTATCAAAATGACCACAATAGAACAACAAATACAAATCAGGACCAAAAAATCCAATATATGTAGTGATGTCTACGCAGGAAATGAAAAAATCGGATTTAAAGCTCAAAAATGGTGATTTTTCAGCAAATTTTTCATATTTTGTTTGACGCAGCAAAAATGTTTCCCAACAGCAGTCTATTATTTCTAAAAAGTTTTTTGACCACTTGTCAATCAGTTTTAGCAACAAAAACAACCAAAACCAATGTTAAAATCGTATAAATTCCGGTTATAACGTCATCAAGATGGCCACCATCTCGAATTTCACTGAAAAATGAAAAATAGTCATAACATTGACATTTTTCAACTGAAGTAGACAAATGAGGTATCAAAATGACCACAATAGAACAACAAATACATGTCAGGACCAATAAGCCAATATATGTAGTGATTTGAACGCAGGAAATGAAAAAAATAATATTTTAAGCTCAAAAATGGTAATTTTAAAGCATTTTTTCATATTTGGCTTGACGCAGCAAAATTGTTTTCCCAACAACAAATTATTATTCACAATCAGTTATTTGACCTCTTATCAATCTGTTAAAACAACAACAACAAAAATATTTAAGGATTAAAGTCTCTTTCTGGTGGTTCTATCGAAGGATAAAGTTGAGTAGGGTATCGATATTTGGAATGGACCGCGAAGCGGTCCATGAAACAAATATCGATACCCTACTCAACTTTATCCTTCGATAGAACCACCAGAAAGAGACTTTATCTTATATTTACAGTCTTAACTATTATTTTCATAGCTCAAAATTTACCCTTAAATAGTGTTTATGGCATTTATAAGACTAAAATTGAATTATATCGTTTTCCGACAGGCATTTCGAACAGCCACTTGAAGTGGCGGAAATTCCCGCCAATTTATCAATGAAACATACCAATAAATATGAGTTCCGTCTGATGAAGCATATATCTGAGGTTTTCCCGGTATGGAACTATAAATCATTTTATTTATCTGTTGTTAAAAACACCATGGTGCAAAGCAGTTTGGTTTTAATATTTTGCTTCGTATGATTTCACACGCTTACACAATTCATAACGTGGCAGGATATTTAACGTAGTTGTGACGCGGCGTCCGATTCAAACCGCCTGTGTCAAGGAGGTGTGACAAACAGAGAGTTTCTTCAATTTTGTGATCACTTGAGTTCTACTTAATCAGTTCACGTTTGAATTTCTGAATACACGGATGTTTACATAGTTCCATGTCATTCTTTCCGGATTTTAGAGATTTTCAAATGTATCGGACGTCGTTTCGAGGAACATGTACAAACACAGGTAGGCCCACTCTGTAAACGTTTACTGTACCGCTCTCAAAATGTTAGCTATATTTATATTGTTGTTTTAAACACTTCAATAAATATTAGAGGTATCTATTACAAGTATTGTAAAGCTACAATTGAAGGATTCCGTTTCATTGATATTTCGAAACACCCAAACGTACATTGTGTATGTAAGTCCTACTCTCGCCGATTCACAGTAGATTCTAAGTTAGATAACGTACAGGACTTGTCTGTCCGCCGAGGTGAACAAAAATGCATTGTCGTGCTAGGTCGTTTTGGTTACACTTATCCAACTCAAATACTGACGTATTCTGACATATCTTATCCATTCGCGTACAACCAAAGATGTTAAAAATACGAATATAATGTAGATCTAGGCTACATGTTGTAGAGAACAACACAGACTCACAGACACACAACATGTAAACATTGCGACGTCATCGGAATGTGCAAAACTGTACATTGTACAACATTGTTTATTTATCATACGCACGGAAGCATTGCTCAAAGAGGTACGGTAGTAACATAAACAATGTAACTTTCTACATTTGTATTTACACACGTACATGTATATGTGTTCAAACCTATTTTGATACATGTACATGTTCATCGAACGTACGTTCGGTTCTTGAAAACCAAAAGTTTCTGATTTGGACCATCATAAATTCAATCCGCGCGGCTCCAAATTGCGCGTGACATACTCAATTTAATCGAGAAATAATAGTTGAGTAGCCTTTGGTTGAAATCAACGGGGTTTATACTATCAATTCACCACTGACTGTAAATATATATGAAATGCAAAAGAGAATTGTTATTGGTTTACAAAACATCACCGAATGCGGCATATGATTGTTTATTTTTTCCAAACGCGCTAACTAACCATTGGTGTCTTGGAATTTCCTGAATATAACATTGGCTATTGACGATTTAATATCTTAACAAATTGAATTAAAGTTGGCTGAATATCTAAGTGGGAACTCCAAAATAATCCATTTTCATGTTCAAAATTTTTGTAGACTAGTAGCCTCTCAAACTGAATTATTAACAGCAAACGCTAACTAATAGTTATAGGGTATCAAATTAAAGTTCCGTAAATACCATGACACTTTTCGAAACATATTGTGTCTTTTAGAATGAGCACATCCATTGTTTTATTTCCTGTGTATAACGCAAGGAAATATAAGATGTTACTACAGTGTCACATATTTCTTTCACTAGTTCTTAATGCAAATCATTTCGTTTGTGCGTGCTTTCTCGCCAGAGTGTCGTTTTCGACCTCGGTGACCTGATGTGACATTACATTACCGGGTTACCATCGTGGTTCTAACTTGTCAATTGTCCGTGGTCAGAGTTAAGATCAGAAACACCGGCTTCAGGGATGTGGGAGCTCTTCCTGTTTCCAACCTAGTTTCACCTAGATACACATATCGTATATGATGTTCCAGACTTCCCCGGCATGATGGAAAAGACACCAGATCAACATTCTGCGGAGGGTTGAGTTGGTTCTCCTTAATTCGTATGAAGCACAATTCCTCATTCTTGTGAATCTCAGTGACCATAGGTGGCACAGGTGGATTCTTTGAGGTCATAAATGAGGTCTGCAGTGAAGTTTTACTCTTTGCCAAGTCTGGAAAGCACTTTAGAGAATTTTTTTACTGGAGAGTCTTCAAATGGTCTCTTTGCGCATACACCAGATGTGACACAACCAGCACCTTCAAGGAGTGGGAAAAGTCAGACCAATGAAAAACATTAAACATTTATGCCTCATTAATGACTCTGATGATATCACCTGTGCCATTTATGGTTGCACGAGGGTCCACAAGAATTGATGAATAGTACTTCATACGAATTATGGAGTTATGTGCTTAAGAGAACCAATTCCACCATTGGAAGAATGTGCATCTGGTGTAATTTCCATTATGCCGGAGAAGTCTGAAACAGCATATACGTACGATATGTTAGAATCTGAAAGAGATCCCACATCCCTGAACCTGTTGTTCCTGATATGAACTCTGGTCATGGATGGGTCATAAAAGGCTAGAACAACACTGGTAATGCAGTGTCACATGAGCTCATCGACATCGAAGACGTCGATCTGGCTTTCGACGAATTGGATACTGATATCTCGAGTACTCTGATTCGGACTACATGTACCAGCTACCAGATATGCAGAGTCTCTTCAGTGGATATGTCAGTGAGGCGAGAAAGCACGCACAATGATTATCATCGAGAACCAGTGAAAGACATATTAGTGACATTGTAGTAACCATATGACATTTTGCTTATGCTATGCATAGGGAAAAAACAATGAATGTGCTCATTTTCAAAGACACAAACGCTTTGGGAACTGTTAATGATATTAACGGAAACACAGGCTTAGCTTAGGTTACATTTGTTACGCTATCAGTAGGTGTTGTGTTATTTTTGAGACGCTGCTAATCTACAAAATTGAGGGTATAACAATAATTCTTTTTTTGCATTTCTATAAATTTTTGTTGTTGTTTTTGTTTTTACTGATTGATAGGAGTTTAAATAACTGATTACGAGTAATAATTTGTTGTTGGGAAACATTTCTGCTGCGTCAAGCCAAGTATGAAAAATTTGCTGAAAAATCACCATTTTTGAGCTTAAAATATTATTTTTTTATTTCTTCCGTACAAATCACTACACATATTGGATTATTTGGTCCTGATATGTATTTGTCGTTCTATTGTGGTCATTTTGATACCACATTTGTCTACTACTTTAGTTGAAAAATATTAGTGTTATGACTATTCTTCATTTTTTAGTGAAATTCGAGATGGTGGCCATCTTGATGACGTCATAACCGGAACCTATACCATGTTAACATTGGTTTTTGTTGTTGTTGTTGTTTAAACTGATTGATAAGTGGTCAAAAAACTTATAAGAAATAATAGATTGTTGTTGGGAAACATTTTTGCTGCGTCAAACAAAATATGAAAAATTTGCTGAAAAATCACCATTTTTGAGCTTTAAATCCGATGTTTTCATTTCCTGCGTAAAAATCGCTACATATATTGGATTCTTTGGTCCTGATATGTATTTGTTGTTCTATTGTGGTCATTTTGATACCTCATTTGTCTACTTCGGTTGAAAAATGTTAATGTTATGACTATTTTTCAATTTTTAGAGAAATTCGAGATGGCGGCCATCTTGATGACGTCATAACCGGAAGTTCATCCCAATTTATGTAATGTTAACATTTTGATTTGTGATCAGTGGGTCATAAGGGTTCAGAAAAATATTGGTTCGGAGGTTTGGGGGGGGGGTGCATGTGGGACCCTCCTAGCCCATGGCCTATTAGGCCTACATTCAAAATTATTGAAAATTTTATAAAAAGATATCTTATAAACATACAAATTATCTTAAATATCTTACACAGAATATTATCCTATAATATGTGCTATTTCATAATAAAACAACACATATCCTCTGGAAGAGACAAGAAATATCATGATCATAATGCCATAAATTCGAGATGCATTATATGTTTTCAGACTAGGCATTACAGTTTTCACTGAGAGCTGATTCCAATCTCTGATGGTTGCTGAGATAAATGAATTCTTGACTATAAGTCTAACTTTTTTTTTTATTTTGTTTGTCTCTAGAATTTTATTCTATGATATCAAATCTCAAGTTATGAAGTTTTTTCCCATTTCCTGAACATTAGAGAAATAGTCCTGTATTTGAGGGATAATTTTGTAATGCAAATGCAGGATTCTGTGAAATGAAAATGAATAAAGTTGTTTTAAAAATTTGTATAGAAAAAGGCGTCATAATTTTCAGATAGCCATATAACTGATTGAAGACTTTATGTTTTTGTGTATGAACTATTGAATTCTATTATCTCTCTTTGTAATAAAGTGACAATTTAGGTGCTTTCCATAGACTACAGTATATAGCCATCAGGGAAATTTAGTGCAAATGGCATGGTTGATTGACTTTTACCTGTGTTCTATTTTTAGCCCCATAGTAAGCATCATCATCATCATCATCATCAATCTTTATTACTCAAAAATGAGAGTGTATAATACAGAAAAAGAAAACAAATTAATAATTGATATATACAATATAGATAAAAAATTTTAAGTCTCATATCTTAAACAACATATCAATGTTCTTTGATAGGGGTGTATCCACCCTAACATCTTATGGTATCATTCCAATCCATGTTTATGGCGTTAAAATAAATTTGTGCTGCTTTATACAAGAAATATATACAGTCGTTTGCGAATTCGCAGCCCACAGCATCATTGTCAAAGTCATATTCGCCAAGTGTTGCTTTAAAAAGAGACAATAAATGTTTCTCGTCATTCATCTGTGATAACGTCAGATATGGCTGTACATCATATTAATTTATTATTTTGTCCATAAACATGTCCCTGAGAATGAATGTGGTAGTACATTCAGTGACGAAATGCCGAATGACGTCATAGGAAGGTTTTCCGCACTTCACACATATTTTGCTAGTACTGTGTTCTATAGGAGGGCAAGTTAACATTTTACAGACATATAATACTTCTTTCTTATTGGAGTTCTCTAATTTCAATAGCTTATATGGTTCACTATATGTCATGTGTACATTTTTAAAGCGATTAAAATCAGAGTCATTGTTCATTCGTTCCTCAAGTTTTGCGTTTTCATGGATGTGTATTGCAGCTCTTACTATATATTTCCACTCGCGTCGATTTGGAAAGTTCCCATCAATTACTTATTGAGATATACCGTATTTTCCCTAATGAGGGCGCCGGGCGCGGGTAAATGACTGAGGGGGGCGCGGTTATTTGAGACCATTTTTAGATGTTTTTTTCCGAAACAGACTATAGTCATCTTGCTTTTAGTTTCGTATTTTTCTGAAACTTATGATAACCAACTTTCGTTTTGAAGTCAAGTAAGTATTGAAATTACATAATAATGAAGAAATGTATGCACTAGAAGTATTAAACATTGGTTAAATATGTCTGTTTCACGGAATTTTTGTATTTCATGCTAGCCTGTTTGTTTACCTTGCGTACACAAAATGGCGGACGGTGCTTTCGATCGCTACTTTCGTTTTGTGGCAGATGGGGAATACCGACAAGAGCACACAATAAAATGCTTATAAATGATAATATTACTGTTAGTTAGGAACCTTTATCATAGATATACAGTAAGTATTCATAAAACCTGTACAGACATCGCTAAAATGTTGATGCCAGTTAGTCTTCATCCATACACGTGTGTGGGACATTCAAGTGACACGTTTTGTTTTGAACATGGCGTTCTAGCTATTTCTATGTGTAAATACTTGGCAAGTTATTCAGTGCAATAAATTTATTTTTTATACAAGCTGATTAGATATCTGTTAGGCATCAGATTGATGTAAAACTATATTTCATTAGCGTCTGCAGAGACAAATCGTCACAATCTGGCACAAAAATTGTATGAAATTAGTTGATTTTTTTCAGCAAAAAACGTGGGGGCGCCCTTATTAGAGGAGGCGCTCTTAATAGGGAAAATACGGTATATGTTATTAAATTATACTTGCTAAGAATGTTGACTATATCAGGCATGAATCCGCCTTGTATCTTTGATGTTCCGTTACAATTCAGGAATTTTAAAAGTCTACGAATGAAAATATCTTGTGTTGTGCTATTTGGAGGACTACTTATCAGGCAGTGTAGAAAGTTCAATTTCCTCAATTTTTCAAACATTTAGATAATGAATTTTGTTTCCATTTGAGTAATAATATGGAAAGTTACAAATTTAGTGATGATGCCATGTAAAATTATGACGCCTTTTTTTGCTGACAATATTTTAAGTGTACACGGAACGGAAAATAATATTTAGATATGTTATTCTGTTTGATCTCCTGACAAGAATGTTGAAAACCGCATCAAAATCGGCCGCTTCGTTACCGAGATACAGCCCTCCAAAGTGCTCGATTTTTACCTGTATATCGACTGCTAATCAGAAATCGGCCGCTCACGCTGATTTGGGGAATAACCGGATGTGACGTCACGAGGACAACGACAGTGAGGTGTTTGATAGTGGGGTTATAGAACAAAGGGGGACATATATGTATTCCTGAAAAGGGGTTACGAGAATTTTACAAATATATATACAGTATACAGTTATGTTGACGATTTAATCATATATATAAAAGGAAATATTTCAACTAAAATTAGGCTAAATACATATGTAAATTAGCGGAAACATGTATACGTTATTTATGTTTCTGGAACATTTAACTAGAGATCTTATCTCTGTTTTAACAATTTTCTAAATTATCAAACCTCGGGAATATTCCATTTTCATAATGTGATCTAAAAAGAGACGAATTAGAAACTGTGATGGGTCAGAGAGGCGGCGACCGCCTATGAAAATGGACCTCGACGACAGGTAACAGGTAACAGGAATTAGAAAAATGATGGTTATATATTTGTTCATTTGAATATGTTTCTGTATAAATAAAAATTCTCTCTAGGCCTATGGATTTCAACAGAAATATATATGTATATATGTTTCTGATTTCAAGAACCAACATAAAGAAAAGAAAATGTTTTAAATGTATTTCATAGTTCAATACACGTAGATATCATAGACATAAATTAGTAGGGGAGTAAAAATGGATATCCGAAATCTAGCAACTATCTGAAATATTAAAATTCTTACATTGAGCATTATATTTGCATGGTTCTTTCTCGACATGCCATTTGTAAATAATTTTGTAGTTTTTGTTATAAAAATACATTTACGTGAAACCAGAACATATAAACAAGACAAATGTATAATAAGTCTTTCTGAAATATCTACTGTACATCTAGTAATTTATACACTTGTTATATGCTATGTTGGAACGGTATATTTTACTGTAAACCAAGGATTTTTAAGTGTAAACAAATATTACATTATACAACAATTACATGATGGTCCATCGCTGACTTACCTGTGATCTTACTTTTGACACCTGACGCGAGCTAATCAACAAAGCGTGACAGGTCACTAAACACCTTTCTTACGTAATCTGGTTAGTCCCCCTCATTAGTCTTGGTTGACCACTCGGTTTAGTTACTGCAGTATACAGGTACAGAGATTAACGCAGCACGACATTGGTTATTCGGAATGACAGTTCTGTTTTTGTTCTGTACTTGATATCTGCGAAGTAATTGGATTAGACTTGTCACATAGACATCTTCAGTCTCCAGGCGCGGATCCAAGGGGGGGGCGGACCCGGCGTACGCCCCCCCTAAAATAGGAGAGAGAAAAAAAAAGAAAAAGGAAAAAGAAGGGAAAAAGAAAGAGGGGAAGGAAGGAAAAGAAGGAAGAAAGAAAAAAAAGGAAAAAAGGAGGGAAAAAGGGAAAAAATTAAGGAATTAGATAAAGAGTGAGAATTAGACAGAAAGCTCCATTTCCTACCTTTACCGTTTGATGTTATCATTTTAAAATCTAAATGTATTCAACTTTGTGGTACATACATGCATGAACATACTTGTATCCAGGCGCAATGGAATAATTATAATTTTTTTTCGTGTAAGTTAAGGTTTTATCTCCATCGTTTAAAAGGTACAATGTAAATCCCTTCAAGTATTTACTTTTTCAAAAAAAAAAAAAAAAAAAAAACCCGATAAAATCCCAATATATTAGATAATTTATTGTCATCAATATTCAATATTGACAGGTTATATCTCGATATCCTTAGCAATAAAAGAAAAGGGGCAAGGGGTGGGTGGAAAGAATTGCAGCTGGCCATGAGTATTCGCTGGTTGACTATATATCATTCCCTTCGTTTTCCAGGTTGTAAATAATATATTACACATTTTTGAATCAGCATTAAAGTCCTGTATTAAATCCGACTATCAATTCACAAATGTGTGCGTACTTTCAAAACGCCAGTTACAAAATCACTACTGATGCCGAATGCTTCTAGAAGCCTTTATTTGTCCTAAGAAAATGTGTGTAAAGAAAAAAGTGGAATGCGACAGAAAATGAGAGCTTCTAGGGTTTGGGTGCATCCCATGGCCAGATGCCTTCCTTTTTTGTTTCAATAAAAACATATCTTAACGATAATGTTATAAGATAGGCAAACGATGTTAAAATATTAATGCACATGACAAAAGGCTCCCTATTAGAAAACAGGATGATAGCAATGGCTCCTGGCACCTTATAGCCATAGACAAGACCACTAACCTTCTTTTCTTTCATTGTCCAATACACGAATTATGAAGATTGTGTAAGTTAGGTAAAATAAATTATCTTATCTGACAGATAATGTATAAAAGTAAAAGCTTATATCGTTAAAAAAAGTTCACATACACTTTCATTAGTCCTATAAAAACCTTCAATAGGCGGACCCTAGCTGCAATATTGTAGCTCAAAAGACTTTTAGACTGAAAATGGTGTCTTCTTTAGAGCTACAATTGTTCCCTATTACTTCAAAACCTTCAATAAAGTATGAAAAACTGTGCCCGAGTGATTTTCGGAGGCAGTGCTCCACTACGATACATAGGGACAAATTGGTACCCGGCCTAAAGGCATAGTAGGCCGGGTAAGTATATTCGTTCTAGGCGGCCCCCAGACCCCCATCCTTTTCTTTGCTTCGTGCCTCTATGAATATATATTCAGATTTTAGGCAGTGCAATTCTATAACTTTATATTCAAAATATGACATTAGACGTCAAAAATAATAAACGAACATTTTTACATGGCTTCAATTATTTTTTGGAAAAAGTGTACATTTATTCGAGGGCTTCTGGGGGCCGCCTTGGGGGCCTAGGCGGCCCCCAGACCCCGCCCTTCTCCGCTTTATGTCCATATAAATATTAAGATTTTGATAATGCAATTCTGTAAGTAAAAAAAATTCAATCAAAACTTCAAATAAAAAATATGACACGAAAACCATAAATAAACATCCTTAAATGGCTTCAATTATTTTCTGGAAAATGTGTTCATGAAATCCTCAGAATGCAGGAGTTTGCACCATTTATTCGAGAGCTTCTGGGGGCCTAGGCGGCCCCCAGACCCCTCGCCTGATTTGCTTTGTCCCACGCCCCCTCTAACCTCAAAACCTAAATCCGCCCGTGGTCTCATTGTTTTCGTCTGACCTGTGCATGATTTATTTTTCAATTAAAGACACTAATGAATGAACTTGAGCGAAATATCAACAAGTCGTCGAGTGTACTATATTATATGTAAGCTGAATGTATTTCGTCAAAAAAAAAACCAAATAGATCGATTTCAGATATAATGCAATTAGTAGATGCATTTACATATATGCAAAAAATTCTGTTTGGAATCATAACTTAATCGTATGGGCAGGTTTTATAAAAAAAAGTCAGAAATTTGTTAAGCGGGTTTAACCAGTAGACATTCAAAGGCCCGAGTCGGGCTTTGGATAACATAATCAAGAATCCTTGATATAATATACACATATATGTGGTTCCAACCACCGCAGATATACAACGTACGTGGATTATTATGAACATTTTATAGTGTATAATTATGCAGTAATTGCGTAGAGATATTCATTTATCTAAAACAGGTAAATCAATATACATGTATGCATGGTATAAATCCCTGTTTTCAAACTCATATCTGTGATTAAGGATAATATTAAATAGGTATCGGACATGAACACAGGTATTTGTGTCTTCAAAATCGATATTTACAAACAGATAGTTTATATTAGATGGCAGACACCAAAAATCGCCTCTCTATCTTATGCGAGTAGAATAGGTCCCGTTGTCCTCGCGACGTCACAGGTCAGGGGTCCGGAATCGGGGTCAATGGCTTGGGGCTTCAGGTGTGTTCTAGAGAAAAGTCGCGCATTATCTCTAATACCGTAATCGCTATGAAACTCGTACTTTCTCCATTCTAAATTTTATCCAAAGACGCATTTATCAAGCCTTATATACCAAACCATTCCGTGTACACTTTAAAACAACTTTCAGTTTTCATTTCACAGAATCCTGCATTTGCGTAACAAAATGATCCCTCAAATGCAGGACTATCCTGCATACACGGGAGTGTCCCCAACTCTGTTTAGTTGTCACACCTCGATATCAAAATATATCCCGAGGTGGTAATGTCTGGGTTACCCATTTCCCAAATACATATGTAGTGCTTCCCGTGCACTTACCCGGGACAGTGGGTGTTTGGCCTCGAAGAAAATAATTGTTCGATTACTTACAAACGTTATTGCATTTGACATAGATTTATGCATAGTCAAACTTAATAAAACGTTTCACCAGATGCATCATTAAATGATGCGTATGCATGACAACAAAATGATGTTTGTACCTAATGGAAATTCTCTCCGCTGTGTTTATTTTCCTGCTTTCTGCCATGTGGTGGTATTCTAATGTGCGGAAACGCGGGAAACGATAGGTTCGGTAAATCCGGAATTTATAAAATAGACTTGCACAAGTCAGAGATTTATAAATAACCGGGATTATTTTTTTGGTTGATTATAGTTGAAAATTTGTTAATTTTCATATCAACATATTTAATGTGTATGCATAATCACACGATATCAGAGAGTTACAATATACATGTAGATTCCTATTTTTATATCCTTTATAAACCTACTGTACATCAAACTATTTTTTTGTGTGTACTATAACGGATGTCCTAGAAGCTGATTGACAGTAAGACAATAGCAAATACCCGATATATCCACCGAATAGCAAATTGCCCGCGGACAGGTAATTACAGGTGAGGTCGATGAATGGCGTTGTGTACGGGTAAACAACATCCTGGTCCAGGTATTACATAACCATCAAACCAAAGGTATGGCTAATTATATACAAATGTATCTATATCGGAGTATCTACTTGTATATCGATTAAAATTTGAAAGCGACCGCACGGTCTGAAAAAAAATCGTGTGTTTTGCTTCATGTCTCAATATTTTTATCTTTTATATTATCAAAAATAAATTCTTTCTACCACACGTTTAATTACACAATTAATTCGGTTAGCAACACACAACACAATGTTTGTAATGATCAATCATCGGTGTGTACATTATATTGTACGTACGTTAAGCACCATATCCTTGATGCTTCAATCAAGGATTTCTTTAATTGTTACGTAAAATGTCATTTTACAGTCACAAACTTTGCAATTCTCAAAGATAAAGACTACAGGAAAATGTTATCTTATTAAAACGTATTCGTTGCTGAACTCCTCGACAAAAAATCCTAAACATTCTGTGTGGATGTGTGTGGATTTTCTTTCATAATTACACCAGAAACATATATACATAGAGATAGGCAACTTCGCCATTTTTACGATAGGCAGATGTACATGTACCTCTGTATGTCCCCATGAAGGGCTTTTAGATAAACTCTTAAATAGTTAAATGCAGCAGAATAACTTTGATATGTTAGAAAAGTTAAGTAATTTTCAGATGGTTTGAGTACGATTTTAGAAAGAAAAAATAATATTTTAACTTATATAATAATAAGACAAAATGCACTTCCGGTTTTGAATGCCCGATTTTCGAAAAACCAGGTAAAATTGTTCATTTTTATACTTTCAAAAATCATATTAAATAACATCAATTGGCACTGATCACATCAAACCATGATATAATGTTTAAACTTTGTGTTGATGCAAAATATCATGTTTAAAAGAATACACTTAAAAGTAGTTAGCCAAGGGAAAATGCCTATAAACTGGAGGTCCCTCTGCCTGTCAACATAGACGAAGAAGGAGTTTCCAATCTCTATGTATATATGTTTCTGATTACACAAAGATACATGTACCTGCAATTAGAGCATAATTTAGAGTATTTGAAACATCGAATTTAATTCGAGCCAAAGTTATTGCACGATTAACTTCACTCAAAAGTAATCACAACAATCGACCTATCACAGTTTTATGTTGTATCTATAAACTTTTTGGAAAGATCATCAGTGTCCAAATACATGACTCGTTAGACACCTCAGTTGTTTCATTTCCTAGCGATCAGCAGAACGGTTTCCGAAAATCCTTAGGATGTGCGACAGCCACGTTTTCCTCACAAGAGACTATCTTCCACAATCTTGAACTAAACAGCAAGGTCTTCGTAGCATTTCATGATATAAAAAAAGGCTTTTGACACTGTCTGGCACGCTGACCTCATGCGTAAATATTTGATCTCGGTATTACTGGAAATCTGTTTAAAACTATTTGCGATTCCTACACGGATATGCTGATCTCTGTGACGTGGCACGGAATGACGTCAAAGTGGTTCGCCGTTGAATCGGGATTTAGGCAAGGTGGAGTATTGTCCACATTTTTATACCAAACATTTATCGACAATCTGCTGAAACACCTAATGTTGGAAAGCAAACGCTTGCAAATGACATTACGCTGATAAGCACGTCGCCTCGTTCACTCCAAAGTCTACTGAATATTTGCCATGATTACAGTGAAACGTGGAAATTCGAATTCAATAGCACGTAATGCAAAATTATTGTAATGGGGAATAATACCGTACGCCAGCTCGACTTCAATTGGATGCTCGGTCCTGTCGATATCTGGAGCGTAGCTAGAGGCGTTTACAAGTACAAGCCCAGGCGAGGGGTCTGGGGGCCGCCTAGGCCCCCAACGGGTCCAGGACAACCCCCTGGTTTTGGGGTTCAGGGGGGCGAAGCCACCCAACGGAAAATGGTTTTAAGGAATTAGCCCCGAAAATGATGTTTGATATGGCTTGGTATTACTAAACTAGATATATTAAAATTAAATGGATAGGTCTGTTTTCTATATGTACATTGTACCTGATAATTATGCGTTAATGTTTTACTCGTTTCTTTTCTATTTGCGGAATGTTTTCATGTGTAAAAATCGAGTTATACATATATATGTGAAAAAAGTGAATGAATATAAAAACAGCGCCTCATATTATAAGGCATAAAATTCGTACTGATAGAAAAATATGGTATACGAAATTTTATCTTCATAAAGTCTATCTTGACGGGAAATTAAATATATCGTTCCAACAAGAGTATTTGTCAGTAGATTGTACATTTACTCTGGGTTGGGATTTTGGAAAAATAATCCCATATCTAAATAAGTTGGCCTATTCCTATTTAGATGACTGAATAAAATCTAGTCCGCTAAACCTGCCTATGTTATTAGGTTGATTATTATTACATTTTTTGCCTTATATATAGACTTTATATTAGGCAAAAAATGTAAAAAGCCTAATGATAAAGGCAGGTTTTAGCGGACTATCTAAGTAGAATCTACTCTTTGTATATTTCAGTATCATTAATTTTAGAAAAATCAACTAGGTTTAGGTTATTTTTTACTTTGATTTTACATTACATTTAAGACTTTGACGGATCGGCATAGATGTTTTAACTTTGCAAGACCATGAATAACTCATATAACTGTTATTTACATGTAAATGTAATTTTTGTATTGTCGTTTCGCTATTTTCAGCATTCTGTATTTTTAGTGTTTGTAAGAATTGATGTACTTCCGCAATGTTTTGCCGCGCCTCGTTTTCAATTGAGATGTGCTTCAACAACCACGCTAAAGGCTGATTATTTTTGCTGATGATTTTTGCTGAATTATGGCTGAAGGTAACGGCGGGGCTCGCCCCAAGCGAACGGGAGCGGGAGTAAGACTAAAAGGGTTTGTCGGCGCCCTTCAAAACGAAGAAGAATCCCGCGAAAGTGATACGGAAGACGTTTTCCATGAATCTTTGACGATGCCAGAACATGGACCCATGCCGGGGAGTGATGGCGATCACGTGGACGATCATGACGACGAAGAGCTACAACAACTGCAAAGCGAACTGAAAAGGCTAAAAATTGACAGAGAAAAAATTATGATACGAAGACAAATTAATGAAGAAAAGGAAAAAATACGAACCGAACTCGCAAAAGAATACCTGACACCAGACAATTCTAGGGATCACGGTCAAGGTAAAGAGAGTGGAGCCGTTGCCAGTGTCGGTGAGTTAATATTGAACAATTTGAACAATAACAACGAACAGCGAAAATGTTTAAAAATCGTAGACCATATCAGGCACTGGCAGGACCCTATTTCCCAATACGATGCTGTGAATCTAGGTAAAAATATGGAGGTGAGAATAGGTAAAACTCGTACTTTGGAAAAAGTGACACTAGAACAATGGGGGTTCGCGAACATCCAAATCATGAATGCCCTAACAAAATCAGGCAATCTCCCCAATTCTGCGCCATACTTAAAGTATACAGCTGACATTTTCCGGCTCGCGTCCAAGTATGTTTGGTTTTCCGTACTCCTTTATGATAAGGAATATCAAGAACAACAAGCCAGGGAGCATTTTGAGTGGGGGACATACAGACAAGATCTGCGAGAATTTGACCCTGTTCATAAATCCTCTAATGCCACGTCTAGGGTATTTCAAGAGGCCGGCATGCAAACCTCGTTTCACAACAGTGCACCGGATCGACGTATGAAGGGGTCCTTCCTGCCTAACGGGAAAGAAATCTGTCGTAGCTTCAACAGTAACATGTGTACGCGACCGACATGTAGGATGGCACACAATTGTGCCATTTGCCTTTCAAGTGTTCATTCAGCCGTTAACCACTCCCAAGACACTTTCAAATCTTACCCCACTATCATAGTAGGGACCCCCCAAAAACGGGTCAGCTCAACAGTAGACTGTACAAACTGCTTAAAACATGGGGCGTGGGAAGAACTTCTCCCCAACGACTGTGAGGATAGGGAGGAACTTTTAGTTGGTATACGTGATGGATTTAAGCTTACTTCAAAATTTGGTCCATCCCAAGAAGTCGTAAGAGACAATTATGCCTCAGCTGCTTTATATAATGAAAAAGTTGAAGATCAGTTACTCACAGAGTTATCGCTAAAAAAAATGCATAATAACAAATACAAAACCGACAATAATTAGTTCGCTTGGAGCTGTCCCTAAAGCTAACGGAGATGTTCGCTTAATTCATTCTGCTAGTCGGCCTGTACATACATGCTTAAATTCTTATACCTCGGATACAGATTGTTCTTATATGGATTTAAAAAGTACTATTTCTATCATTAAACCAGGTGATTTCTTAGTAAAAGTGGATTTAAAAAGTGCCTACCGCTCAGTAAAAATTCACCCTTCAGACTATATATGCACTCACAGGCTTAAAGTGGACGTTTAAGGGAGAAACATCACCATCATATTATGTAAGACACAAAATTACCTTTTGGGCATGCCAAAAGACCTAAAATCTTTCAAAAACTGAGTTCGTCTGTGAGTCATATCATGAAAGTTCATTTTAATGTGACAGTTATCGCATATTTAGACGATTTTCTGATTATCGAAAACACTTTTGAACAATGCAGTAGAGGTCTTCGATTACTCATCTCAACTCTGAGAAAATTGGGCTTCAATATATCGTGGAACAAAGTCGAGGGTCCTATTCAGCAGCTTATCTTCCTTGGAGTCTTAATCAACACGACGGAACTAACACTGAGTAAAAATGACAGAATTTCAAAACTTACTATATACATTTGTTGGAAAAAAGCGTGCAAGTGTCAAACAACTAGAATCTTTATGTGGAAAGCTCAGTTGGGCATATTCAGTGATAAAGGGAGGCCACACCTTTTTAGACGTATGCTAAATTTGATTCCAAGTGAATATCAAAGTTCTAATGCAAAAGTTAAACTAAATAATGAGTTTTTCTCCGACTCAAACTAGTGGATAACGTTTATGCAACTTTTAATGGCTGTGTCCGCTTTATAGAGTCAACACCTCTGACAGGCCTACAGACAGACGCGTGTGATAAAGGATGTGCAGGGTACTTTAATGGTGATTACTTTTATGTCAATTGGGAATTAGACCTGCCAGTGATGTCCTCCGAACATATTAATATTAAAGAAACAATGGTTGTTGTATTATCAGCTTTACGTTGGGCCCCTTGGTGGTGTAATAAAACTGTGATTGTGTCAACGGACAATATGACCACCATGAGCATTATTAACAAAGGGTCCTCTAAGAGTAGTGTACTTATGTTTTGTTAAAGATTGTTATTTTGGATATCTGTATATTAAAATTTCAAAATCAAAGCAAAATTCATAAATGGACGATTTAATACTATTCAGATAGTGCTTCTCGCCTTCATGAGCAAGGTGAGCTTTCTCGCTTGTATAGTGTTGTGACTAGTTATAACCTTATTGACTTTACTGCCGATGAACTGTTAAAGCATGTTTCCCCTTCTTTTCTATGTTATAGGTGGGGATCACGCGGATCCCCAGACAGAGAGACTCAAACACGGTGTGAAAAGACTGAAAAAGAACGGTGGGCTAGTTCCACATCAGAGACTTATAAAACTCATTTACAGACTTTTTTGAGTTTTTGTAAGGCCCATAAGTTAACAAGCGTTCGGCAGATATAGAGACTGTAGAAATGTATGTCGCCTATTTGGTTGATGTGAAAAATTCAAATTTAGCAGTATAAAATCTTACTTTAATATCATATCAGTCTTTTGCACAAGTCTGAAAATCTACCTGATCCTACTACAGCCTGGCATGTAAAACATGTCTTAACGGGTGTTAAGAGAGAATTGGCACAGCACAATCATGTAAGTCCCCAGTAACTCCCCGTTTGTTGTTAGAGATTCACGATATTTTAGATTTTACTTGTAAAGACAACTGTGTTTTTTGGGCAGCTTGCCTTGTTGGTTTCTTTGGTTTTTTGAGACCTAATAATTTCTTAGTTAAAGGTGTGTTTGACCCATCCCGTCATATTCAGTGTCTGGATTTGGTGCCTTACACATGGGGTATGTTATTGTCTTTAAAAGTTGTAAAGACCATGAAATTTAGATCTGTTCCTATTGAATTGTTCTTCCCCGTTTACAGCTAGGTCACCCCTTTGCCCTTGTGCCCCACTTCAGCAGCTTTTAGTATGACCAGATTTGACCCAACCTCTGTTCCTCTAACCTCTGGGAAGTGCTTATCCTACTCTGGTTTCCTTAAGGCCTTCCGCTTGGTTCTCTCTCAACTTGGGAACTACGCTGCTTCTTATGGGGGTCACTCTCTGCGGCGAGGGGCTGCTACTTGGGCTAGTTCGTGTGGTGTCGCAGATGACGATATCCAACTTCTAGGTTTATGGTCTAGTGATATTTATAAACACTATATTGAAACTGACAGGAGCAAACGTTTCAAAGCTATGAACCTCTTTTGTTTACCTCTTCCTCGTTAAGCTGTATCCTAACCCCCGTTTCCCCTTAAACTTCCTTTTCAACAAGTTGGGTTTGGACTTATATATCTCATGACATTTGCAACACTCATTTTTGTTGTATTCTCAATTTCAATTGATAGATATAGGTCTGGTATAGTTAATAGATGTACTCTGGAAGTGGTATCCAATAAAGTCCTTATTGTTATAATGTTGTTGCTTCCTTTCATTAGACTGTCCGTAAACTTGTTCTCAAGTTCATCTTGGAACTTTAGTATCAGCCGGAATGTCCAACGTGGAACGTGTTCGCGCAGCGTGTGATAAAGGAAGAAGAACCATGCATCCACTCAATCATTGGCATTGGCCCATCCAATTTTATTAATCCGCTCGTCAAGACCAATTTGTACAAAAAAGTGGTTTTGTCATCTGTTCTCTATGGATGTGAACATTGGGTGCATTTGAGTGTGAGCGATCTTTCACAACTAGCTCGTTTCCAACACTTCGCAGCAAAACATATTCTTTGTGTACACCGGTGTAACGTTGTAACATTAAGCGCATTTTTCACACCCACAGGGATCTGCGAATTAGTTACAGATTATATGATCATGGACCCACCAGAGTGCCCTAAGACCATCTAATTAAAAATACATACTGGTTTTGTGGCTGATATAATATGCATGAGCGAGGCTTCGGCTGCAATCTCATTGGCCGGCTGAATGCATATTATATCAGCCACGAAACCAGTATGCATTTTTAATTAGATTGCTTCAATATGTTTGTCATAATGGGGCTTATATCGTCTTAATGACGGCACTTTGTATAGATGCATAGGATGATTTTGAAAGGAAGATTATCGCTCTTTCCAACGGTAGTACGATGTAATAGAAATGTGTTTTTATAGCCGCTAAAGGTAGGCGGGTTAGAAATTTGGAGTCTAAGGCTTTCCACCCTTCTCGTATATAGTACCATGTAGAGTATGATTTTTATCGTTTTTGAATCTAGACCTCTTAAACGTCTAAAAATGGTCTTAGGGCACTCTGGTGTGTCCATGATTATATAATCTGTAACTAATTCTCAGATCCCTGTGGTTGAAAGGTGACCCCATAAGAACTCGTTTTTATTACGAGAACACAAAAACAACACACAACCAAACAACATAAAACAAGAACAATAAATTAAATGAGGTATTTGTTACGACGATATTTACAAAATTTCAATTGAAATCGAGGTGATTACGTAATTTAGAAACCAGCACAGAAGGGACGCTTATATTATGAATGGCGATAACAGAATTCGAGAATGTTTGTGCAACAGCTATTGTGTACTTACTAAGGTCATTTTTCAACAGACGATCAGTTGAGAATTTGCTAAGGTCATTTTTCAACGGTCATTTTTCAACAGACCTGCCGTTGAGAATTGACCCTAGACGCTGTCAATTTTCAACGGCATTCGGGGTCCGTTTTCAACGTTGAAAAATGACCCGAGGTCAATTTTCAACAGAGGTCAATTTTCAACGTTACACCGGCGATCAAGATCGGACTTGATCGAGCCCATGCTCGGGTTATTTCGTATATCTGCCGAGACTGACAGAAGAAAATTGCGTTTCCATCAGAAACTGATATCCTTAGAACAGTCGTTTTTAGTCAAGCGAATCTTCCCCGCACGATTGTAATCTTATTTGAATGTACAAGTAGTAAAACCAGGATCTTCTTGTGGCAAAGGATACTTTCCAGATATCGTTGGAGTCCTTAAAAATTACGTGCTACTCTCATATCTTGACACGTACCCCAGGAAGTCAATAGTGAATACCGCAATATCATCTACTGATAACGCGGCCTTGAAAGTCCGTATGACAAATGATTCAGATTTTGAAATGTTTCGGCTGTGTCATTCATCCTACAACCCGTACGTCATGTTGAAAGCAGCAACATCCTTATTGGATGTCAGGTCATTTACTAGTACTCCTTGTGTTCCATGTTGGCATTATCAGTCACCCATGATACTACAGTGTACAATTTTGTGCCATCAGCCCCTCCACGTCACCATAGTTAATTTCTGCGCTAGCTGTGGTTATTCCAGAGTTCTCCATGACAAGTTTCTCCAAAAATCATGACTGAATTTGGGCCCCGTGTCTTCAACATTATCATAAGCAAAAATGACATTCATTTGCTGGAACCCTTTTAGGCGAAACGGCAGGAGTCCCTTTCAGGGATGATGCTGCTAGAAAGACATACCTGATGAAATCGACTCGGTTCATCTTGGACGCTTCGCGTTTATTCCATCCGTGAAAGTGACTTTGATATAAAATTCGCGCAAAAGAGTAATGGCTTGCCTATTACTCTATAATTTATACTAATTGAACTTCTCTCTTTGTTCTCTTTTTTTGACGATTTATATTGTATTTCCACCTGGAGGAAATAAAGTTTGATGACGATGGCTAGAAAATATGCATAATCGGGCGGTCAGAAAATTTGACCTCGACATCGACAGCTTACAGGTTATTCCGGTCGCGCGCGACACGGAGAAGTTTCTACACGTGCTAATAAAACCATTTCAAGCATAAACTGAAATTATCATTTTTGACTGCACAAATCCTTTAAGCCGATGAATCATCGAGAATAACTGTACACCATATATTTTTACTAGTATTTTTTATATCAGACATGCAAACAGATACACTGTACTTGGATGTATCATTATGATTTTACAAGTAATGCAAAACCCATTTTTAGGAAAACATTAATATTATAGGAATTATATATATGTGAGTTCATGGAAAGCGAATGTATTATGGAGATTACGTGTGAATTGTTATTATGCTTGTCAATTTAAGAAGTCATCAAAGAGAGAAAGAGAGAGAGAGAGAATAGATTTATGTTATATAAAGCTAGCCCGAGATACTCTGCAGTACACATCTATCTGTCATAATGTATAAGTCTGGTGTCGGGGCCAGCGTATCTCGGGCTACAACAGACATCTATCTGTCATAATGTATAAGTCTGGTGTCAGGGCCAGAGTATCTCGGACTACACCAGACATCTATCTGTCATAATGTATAAGTCTGGTGTCAGGGCCAGCGTATCTCGGGCTAGTTATACAATGTGGGCATGGTCATCCTAGATACTCCAATGGTTCCGTTCATTATGATCTCTACAAACCTGGACTATTTCATAGTAAAGTTGGAGGCAGCTCGATCAGCGGAAAACATCTGAACCAATCACAGGCCTGCAAAGATTTCCTTTGAAGACTACGGAGAGACCGACGCCCAACATCAAAGCCATACAGCCAACCACAGTACATCAAACGAGTAAATAACCTGTTTTGTTTTGTTGCCTCAAATTTTACTATGAGATAGTACATGGGTGTAGAGATCATAATTGGTCGGAACGCCTAGGTCATCGAGGATAGTTGTGGTCTGAGAACTTAGCAAGGATTGTCTCTCTTTGTCTGTTGTGGTCTGAAAGTTCAGTTAGGATATTGTTTCTCTTTGTCTGTTGTTGTCTGAAAGTTCAGTTAGGATTGTCTCTCTTTGTCTGTTGTGGTCTGAAAGCTCAGTTAGGATTGTCTCTCTTTGTCTGTTGTGGTCTGAAAGCTCAGATAGGACTGTCTCTCATTGTCTGCTTTGGTCAGAAAGCTCAGCTAGCACTGTCTCTCTTTGTCTGTTGTTGTCTGAAAGTTCAGTTAGGATATTGTTTTTCTTTGTCTATTGTTGTCTGAAAGTTCAGTTAGGATATTGTTTCTCTTTGTCTGTTGTGGTCTGAAAGCTCAGCTGGAATATTGTCTCTCTTGGTCTGCTGTGATTTGAAAGCTCAGCTGGGATATTGTCTTTCATTATTTGCTGTGGTCTGAAAGCTCAGCTAGCGCTGTCTCTCTTTGTCTGTTGTTGTCTGAAAGTTCTGTTAGGATATTGTTTCTCTTTGTCTGTTGTGGTCTGAAAGCTCAGTTAGAATATTATCTCTCTTTGTCTGTTGTTGTCTGAAAGTTCTGTTAGGATATTGTTTCTCTTTGTCTGTTATGGTCTGAAAGCTCAGTTAGAATATTATCTCTCTTTGTCTGTTATGGTCTGAAAGCTCAGTTAGAATATTGTTTCTCTTTGTCTGTTGTGGCCTGAAAGCTCAGTTAGAATATTATCTCTCTTTGTCTGTTATGGTCTGAAAGCTCAGTTAGGATTGTCTCTCTTTGTCTGTTGTGGTCTGAAAGTTCTGTTAGGATATTGTTTCTCTTTGTCTGTTATGGTCTGAAAGCTCAGTTAGAATATTATCTCTCTTTGTCTGTTGTGGTCTGAAAGCTCAGCTAGGTCTGTCTCTCATTGTCTGTTGTGGTGTGAAAGCTCTGCTAGCACTGTCTCTCTTTGTCTGTTGTTGTCTGAAAGTTCAGTTAGGACATTGTTTCTCTTTGTCTGTTGTGGCCTGAAAGCTCAGTTAGAATATTGTTTCTCTTTGTCTGTTATGGTTTGAAAGCTCAGCAAGGATTTCTCTCTTTGTCTACTGTGGTCTGAAAGCTCAGTTAGGATTGTCTCTCTTTGTCTATTGCGGTCTGAAAGCTCAGTTAGGATACTGTTTATCTTTGTCTGTTGTGGTCTGAAAGCACAGTAAGGCTTTTTCTCTCTTTGTTTGCTGTAGTCTGAAAGCTCAGCAAGGATTGTCTCTTTTTGTTTGCTGTAGTCTGAAAGCTCAGTAAGGCTTTTTCTCTCTTTGTTTGCTGTAGTCTGAAAGCTCAGCAAGGATTGTCTCTCTTTGTTTGCTGTAGTCTGAAAGCTCAGCAAGGATTTCTTTCTTTGTCTATTGTGGTCTAAAAGCTCAGTTAGGATATTGTTTCTTTTTGTCTGTTATGGTCTGAAAGCTCAGCAAGGATTTCTCTCTTTGTCTGTTGTGTTTCTCTTTGTCTGCTATGGTCTGAAAGCTCAGTTTGGATTGTCTCTCTTTGTCTACTGTGGTCTGAAAGCTCAGTTAGGATTGTCTCTCTTTGTCTGTTGTGGTCTGCAAACTCAGTTAGGATATTGTTTCTCTTTGTCTGTTATGGCCTGAAAGCTCAGTTAGAATTGTCTCTCTTTGTCTGTTGTGGTCTGAAAGCTCAGTTAGGATTGTCTCTCTTTGTCTGTTGTGGTCTGAAAGCTCAGTTAGGATTGTTTCTCTTTGTCTGTTATGGCCTGAAAGCTCAGTTAGAATATTGTTTCTCTTTGTCTGTTATGGCCTGAAAGCTCAGTTAGGATTGTCTCTCTTTGTCTGTTGTGGTCTGAAAGCTCAGTTAGGATTGTCTCTCTTTGTCTGTTGTGGTCTGAAAACTCAGTTAGGATATTGTTTCTCTTTGTCTGTTGTGGTCTGAAAGCTCAGTTAGGATTGTCTCTCTTTGTCTGTCGTAGTCTGAAAGCTCAGTTAGGATTGTCTCTCTTTGTCTGTTGTGGTCTTGTTATTATAGATTATTGTTTATTACTGTTATAGATGGTAGGTGACAAAAGATAACCATCACTTCATTTTATAAGATGTATTTATATGTTCAACTTCATTGCCATCGATTTCACGTCCAGAGCGAGACCACAAGCGCTTGCTGTAAAAATATAACGGAATAGGCTCGGGCTACTTGTTAACTCTACATAACCTATAGTTAACCAGTAGACTTAATCCATTATACGTTTATAGTAACTTTCATAAGCGGCAAGCGCATGTGAGCGAAACCACAGCGACTCGTTTCCCAACATAAAGATGAGTCAGCTTTTATTATTTCTATAAAATATTGTTTTAAATTCGTACAATATATATTTCCTTTAAGAAACCCAGTTAAGACTTATTGAGGACCCATCATGTCAGCTCTGTGGGAGCCAGGGATCAATGTCCCACATCTTGTCAAGGAGTCAGACATCGTTGTTACAAGGACGGTACAGATGGCGCCACGATAAGGTCATACGCGAGCTGACAATCATTGTAGAGGAAGAAAGAAGAAGGAAGCGCCCAAAGTCAACACCAGGAAATATGAAGATTTTTGTAAGGAAAGGTGAGGTAGTGGAGCAGAAGAAGGCAGCTACAACATCATTGCTGGATAGAGGAAAGGACTGGGAGCTCAAAGTGGACCTGGGTGGAAGGCTTGTTTTCCCAATAGTGGAGACTACATTACGTCCAGGCATGGTATCGAGCAGTCCAGAGCTATATTTGTAGTGGAGCTCACAGTATCTTGGGAAGAAAATTGTGAAGAGGCTCATGAAAGAGAGATCTTGAAGTATGCGGATCAAATAGCAGACTGCAAAGAGAAAAGATGGAAGGCATGGCTGTTTGCAGTCAAGGCTGGATGCAGGGGGTTCCCGACTCAATCAAGGAACAGACTCCCGTAACATTTAAGAGTACAGGGGAAGGCAATGACGTCAGCCATGAAAATAATTGGTCAAACTGCTGAGAAAACATCTTTCTAATTATGGCACTGTCGCGGCGACTTCGAATGGAAGTCGGGATCCATCGAGTAGTGGATTGGCCACCACTACTAACCCACACACTGCATGATGTCGTGGAGTTGGCGACCACCTGATGACGATGGAGACTGAAAAATGAGCACAGAGGGACAGAAAACCAGGCATTTGAACTACAGGGACACCAGGAAAATGATGCAGCATTATATCATCTGTAAGTTTAACAATAACATTTTCAATTGTTTTATATCTTGCGATCGCATTTGTTTCGTGTGTCTTGTTAAAGGAGCGGGATGCCTTGAAAATTCAATTTTATGTTATGTCTGCATGGTTATTTAAACGTTGCATATCCGATTGACAAAGATATCAAGATTACATTTTCCAGTAGTAAAGGAAAGTTAACATTTGCAGTAGGGAAGGAATTTAACATTTTCCAGTAGAAAATAAAAGTTAACATTATCCGGTAGGAAAGGAAAGTTGACATTTTCCAGTAGGGTAGTAATTTTCGGCAGGTTAATTCCTGTTATAGAGACATGGAATGTTTGATGTATGGCGTGTCGATGATTAGAATATGATCTGTGGCACCACGCTTTCTACATGTAATAACGAAGACAATGTACACTTTATACTAGTCATCATAACATCACACTACAAGTACGGACTGGGTAAGACATAACTATACAGAAATTATAATTTACAATTGGAAGAAAATATTTAGAAAAAGTATTCACATTATTCTGCAAGTTAATGTCTATGCCGAATTTAGTTCATTTTCTTTATTGACAGCACTCTATGTTCGAACTATGTCTACTGCACGAAATCGTAAAAAGGAGACTATTTAGGATCATATCTTGTCTGTTCTTCCTAATTTACTTAATTTATTCTTCCTATTCCTAACATCGCCCTCGTCATCGCCTCGTATTTTTCCTTCAGTTGAACTTTGAACGTTTGCCCCTGTGAGGTAGACTCTGGGTTCTTCCCCCTGACCTGCACACAAAAGTCTATAAAAGTGGTAGTCGTTGCTCCTGGTTGGTGATCAGCATATAGGGAATGGGACGACTGGTTTGCCCGTTGTCAGTATAATGTGACAGTCTTGGGTGTGTTGTCTGGTGTCTTTGACGGTATGCTTCAGTGAGATAGCACTAGACTACTATTGTTAAAAGACACAAACACATTGCATACAGAATGCCGTTCGTAAATAACCATAAATAGGGCCTGATTCGCCGGTTGCCTGACTGTTAAAGGTGACCAAATTTTGGATGTTATCTTAATTTCTCCATCTCTGCTTTTCGACACCGTCCTTTTTTTGACTCTTTGAGAAATGCTCTGTGTTCTCTCCCTTGGTATATAAATAGAACTGTTTTTATGTCTGTTGTCAGGGTTGGTTCCGGTTGGAATGTACCGTTCGGTGTCTTTGGCAGTTTATTCTGAAGGTAAGGCTTTACAGTGTACCTGTTGCCCGATGCATTTCTCACAAATGGTGGCTAAATGTGGGACATATTTGCTGTCTCCTTTGTCACTCTCTTCAATTGGTTTTGGCAGTTGAACGTTTGCTCTTTGATAACGATTGGGTTCTGTTTTCTGCTCGAAACACACCTTAGTCTATAAAATGTTTCCTCTGCTACTTTTCTCAATGCAATTCATGACCAAAACTGAGGAATTGTCAAATAAGATGTCATGTCAAAAAGATGCAACTCAGTTAGGAAATTTAATTTTTATGATATCATGAAATGGGTACAAACGGTACCAGTTCAATTCTAAAGCTCTACCTGCAGGCAGCGTTCAGAAGAGAGGTATTTTAATGGTGGACTATAAAATGGACAAGTGTTCCATATTACAAGGAGATGCGATACAAACATACCACAGTATCCCAAATCGTCATACATTCACTTTATATGGTGAACGCTAAGCATGAGCCTGCGATACTGCCACCTTTATAGACTATGGTGTGTCTCGCCAGGGGACAGCCTACCTCACAGGGGCGAGCGCTCAACTAAAGGCCAAAGTTAGGCGGTGTCAATGGAGACGTTAGGAAGAAAGAAAAGGTATGATCCTAAACTTAGGCACCTCTTACGATCATACAACAGGGCAGCAAGTGCAATTCTTGCTCTCCTACAAGGTTAACCACATGCAAACCACCACCACCTTTTTAGATCTAATTGTCCTTTCTTAGATCAGATTGTCCTTTCTTAGATCAGATTGTCCTTTCTTAGATCAGATCATCCTTTTTTTAGACATGATTGTCTTTTTAGATCCTTTTTTCGATATGGCCGTCCTTTTTTTTTAGATCTGATGGTACTTTTTGTTTTAAATCAGATTGTCTTTTTTTTAGATCTGCTCATCCTTTTTTAGATTTGATCGTCCTTTTTTATATTTGATCGTCCTTTTTTATATTTGATCGTCATATTTTTTTGATCGTACGTTAGTGTCCTTAGTTATAGAACCTTTAGGTTTTAGCCCCATTAGATAATGTGATATTGTGCGTGCCAATAAATCACTTTTTAGTGCTGCTGAACAGAACTACGTCATTGGAAAATGGCTAACAAAATATCATACTGTACTGTTAAGCGTTTTCCTATGACTAACTTTGTTTTTAAAATTAATATAGATTTTTGGAAATTGGAGTTCATACCAAAGTTGAAAATAAAATTAAAATAATGTGGCGGTATGTTTAATGTTAAGCTGTTGTATATCTATTTTACACACACTGAGATTTTACTGGAATTTCACTGTTTTGATCATACACAGGGCAAATTAAAGCAATATTTTCAAAATGGGCTGTCTGATATGTATGAATATCAAATAAACCAGTGTTATCGTTTAGAACACATAAACCAGTGTTATCGTTTAGATCAAATAAACCAGTGTTATCGTTTAGAAAAGCACAATTTCACTGCCAAAACCTTTCTTTCTCTCTCAAAATAGCAGTACCCCTTCCTCGTTTATTTTTGTTTTACAGTTTTTGACAGGGTCTACATCTCACAGAAAAAGTTTTATTTTTTATTTTTTTTTCTGTACTCAGAATTGGCTCGTCATGTATTAAAATACAATTTATACATAGCATAGTCATATCATTTATAAATAACACTCGTTAAAGGGACAATTCACTGAGGCTTATTCTATTACATAACCAAGAAGCAAAATATGGCATAAATGTATTGTTCTACCTTTCTTATGAAACATATAACATAAAATATTGACAAATTCCCCGTCATTGTAAAGTATTTTAATTGATACCATTGAAATTACAAATCGTTGATCAATACGATAAAGCAGGTACATGTATACGTTGTACCCTTACCCGAGCCAAAGTCACGCACGCTAAACAAATGAACTACATAACCACTGAGGAGGTGATAAAATGATTTTTAGGTAAGACAATTCACCTAATAAGGTAAACACACTACTGTCAGAGCGATTTGAGCAGTTCTAGACAAAAGTTGCATTACTTTACGAGCAAGGGACAGGGTTCGGCATACAAGACTTTTGACCACAATGTGTAATGGCGGACAGCGAGCGAGTTTGAATATTTCACACACATTTCAACACCATGGGCTTTTCTGGCATATCACAGTAAAACCGACTGATCTAAATTCCATTAGAACTGGTTTGTTCCCAAAATATGTACAAATTTTAATGTTCTCTTAGACCGAATTGTCCCTTTAAAATCATAACGTTTTTGAATATATATAAAAATAACTAAAATTAAGTAAATGAAATAAAACAAGGAGTTGTTTAATGTTAAATGTAGTGAAATAAGTATTTATTAAATTGTGATGTTAACGTCTTGTCTAATATTTATCTATTTATGTTATATTTTATGCCTCTGGCATGGAGCCATTTCATCATCGTACTTTTTTTCTGTCGTATTATTTTTTTCATACTTTTATTTTCATTTTGGCATTAGATTGTATTCTCCTCATTTATACTCTTTCATTCTCTTTGTCACTTTAATGCAGCTAATAAAGAAGTTTTGTTACAATACTATATCTTCTCTCACTCTCTCTCTCAGAAAAGTTTTTCTAAAATGTCGCATTTAAAAACAAGGTTGCTGTTTCTAAAACCGGCTTAAACGTAGGATGTCATTGTGATTGAGTTAAAAAGAATATTAATAATAGAAAAAAGCGACTGATTATGATTTCACACTAGTATGCTTAATATTTTCATAACTGTGAATCTTGAAAATAATTTAAGTGATAATTTTGACGTAAAAATTAAAAGATGAAATTTCATCTATCTTCAAAGTGCAAGAAATAAATTTTTCGAAATGGTCGCTAAACTGGTCATTTCTCAAAACCCGTGAATAAAAGTAGAAGTTTATTTATGACATATCCTCTATATGGCAACTTGCTATAAACGGAGACATTTACTATTTTTGAAAATCACATAAACTCTTTGATTAATGTTGATATGAGACTGAAACCTCATGATCACTAGAGTTGATCCTTGAAGGAATTGATCAAGCACTAATGTAGGTTTGATACTACCAGGTATAGCCCAGAGGTCTTCCAAAGGAATTTTCTTAAATGTTAGTGTGAGTCTCCTCTAAATGTTTGGATAAGATAAAAGCATAAAAACTCAAAAGGTTCTTAGCTATTGATAAACAAATGTCATCATTCGTAGCTCAGCTAAATATAAACCAACTATTATTCATTCTGCAGAGCCATAAAAAGACTAAAGACTTGCATCCGCACGCCATTTATACACAGAGTGATGGCATTATTCAAAACTCATAAAGGTGTGTTTTGATTGGATATAATGTTAAAAAAGCTTTAGAATATACACAAATTACATGAGTTTAGACACACTATTTCTGACGCAGCACTATGACTTGTGGGCTGATTTATTTATGGACGCCCTACCTTGTATGTAATGCGTTGTGTTATGTGTAGAGGAAAATGTTTTACTTCGTTGTGAAAAACATAATGATATTTGAAGAAAACTTCTTTTTATATCGTGTGTCTAAACGAGACTTCCTTATTGTGTTTTATGCACATCACAATGTTACGTTATTGAATTTTGTTGCCTGAATCAATTTTCACATGAAAAAATGTCAATGTATTCTGTCTCGTTATTAGTTTTATCCCATCCAACCATTTGGATGCCTTTGAGACGTTATCGACGTCGTAAGCTTGCCATCATAAAGAGACAATGCACAAAAGGTCACAGTCGCAAAAACATGCAACACATTGTGTTCTGTGTCTGAATCGGGTTGATGTCAAAAATAAGGTAACAAATGATGTCGTAAGTGCTGCAACATACTGTGTGCAGTGGTTATGGCCCAGTTGTCTTACCAAATTTTTGAAAACTGAAATTTTGGTTTTTATAAAACCCATTAATTTCAGGTAGATTTTTTTTCAACGTGGACAAAGTAGAGTACACTTTACTATTTGGGTACGTATTGCATATACCGTATACATTTATCAGTATTTAACCTTGGTAAGAAGCTAACTGTATATGATTCTAATCATAAGTGTTTCAAAAGAGCTATCTTTATTATTGACCATTTACAGACTTGACCATCTGTTTCAGACATATGTTTTCCTATCATCGGAGACGAAAACACCAATACACTGAATTCCATCAGGAATACCTGTCAATACTAGAATGTGTAACAACATCATATCAGATAATACCACAGGGACGTTTCCTCCAAAACCACATATAGGTCTCCCTACAGACGAGCAATTTACAGACACTGCTAAAGTGACGGACCAATTCATTGGCTTCTGAACAAATACAGCCACCATTTCCATCTTCCAACAATGTAATATTTTGCACAATGTAAAATCCTATAAACCATACTGAAACATTTCCCCTACAAAGTTTAGCACAACGGTGCCGTCAACCAGTTTTCTGTCAGTAATAATTCATGTAATAACGAGTCAGGAACACTGGGACTGCTGTAAATTGTATTTATTGTGATAACGCTGCATAAAATGACATTTATCCTTCTGAATAAATATAGACTTAAGATATCACCTTGTGGATTGTGAACAAATCCAACACATTAAGTAGTAAATAACTCTAAATAGGATGATTTGAATGTCAAATACAAAGAGCATAAACAAGATACAGGTTCGTGTGGAGCTCGACGACATCAGAACAAGAAAATTCCGATGTTTCGGAAGAATACGCGGCATCAGCCATGCAGTAAAAGTCAAATCTCGGTCGATGTATAGTAACACCTTAATCAGGATATATTTATTAGCATTAAAACATACACGTGAACAGTAAACAATTAAAAGAGAGGCCAGGATATTATTTTTTTGATGAAAATAGATTTCTGTAACGGTAAAAGAAACGATGTTCAAAGTTCGAAGTGTTTAAAGAAAGGAAGCGTCTGGAGATAAATGTGTAGTGTGAGTATTTCACTGAGATACCATTGTAATCCTACATATAACTTACATTTCCCTTGACACCACATCACTTTTGGCATTGCGGTGAGTATTCGCCCCAGTGAGGAAGTATATATATGGGTTCTGTTCCCTTGCCGAAATTAAAGGGAGCGAGGGGCTGTATGATGTTATTTAAAAGAAATCGTTTTAATGGAATATACAGAAGATTAATCCGGGTATGGGACATCTAGCTGCAAAACATTTAGTGCAGCTAAACGTTGAGTGCAGCACATTTTCTTACCTGATGCTGGGCTGAAATGCCATGTACCTTTTGATCACTTTCTACCGTGGGTAACCTTGAGTAGAAACCACGTTTTGTCAATATATACGTCAGAGTTGGGACATCTGTTTGGGCCTTTCACTAGCTTTATGATGGGAAGGAGAGTAAAATCGATTAGATAATGTAATATTTGACAGGCAGGTTTTTGCCACCTGCTCTATGCTCACCAACGCAAAATACTAAAGTTTCAATTCTAGTGTATCGCTCGCACATTAAATCCTTTGTCGCTATGTTCATTCCTCTCTTTCAACTTTGTTGTAAAATCGTTGGATTTGACATTTTCATAGGTCTCTATCATTCGCGATACTCAAGGGGTTACTATCGCTGTCGTTATATCCACCCCTGGACTATGTCATTGTAAAACTAGGCCCTGCAGGTAGACGTTAAAATTGTACCTGTTGTTCCTATTGCATGATCTTATCTTTTCTTTCTTCCAACTTGCTTTCTTCTTCCTAAAGTTTCCAATGACACCACCTCATTTTTTACTTTTGGTTGAGTGATCGCCCCTGTAAGGAAAGCTCTGGGTTCTGTCCCCGTGGCTGAAACACACCATATATACTCTTTAAAAATGATAGTTTCTACTCCTGCTCTCGTCATTAATGGAGTGGGACGACTGGTTCGCCTGTTGTCAGTATAATGTGATAATGTAATTATAACAGGAGGGAGGGAAAACAAATAATTGGTGAAATAGATACGAATCAACGGTGTTGGACAGAGTCACTATACAAAATCTTTTCCTATTCCCAAAAGGATGTTCGATAAAATTTGGCCGAAATATATTGATGCGTTTATGACTACTAGATTTTTCAAAACGAATTCCTTATCTTCCGCTATAAGTGCCCCACGTCTCCTGCGGCAGGGGAATCATATCTAGAGCCGTTATTTATTCAAAATCTGTTCCCCTTCCCATACAGATATCTTAGACCAAATCTGGTTGAAATTCTTTCAAAACTTAATGACAAGTAGCATTTTGAAGGAATTTTCCTTTATTTCCCATATTGAGCCCCGCCCTTCCTGCCCTAAGATGATCAGAGCCATCATTTATACAAAATCTGTTCACATTATCCAAAAGATGTTTCTGACCATATTTGGTCAAAATCCAATAAACACATTTTGACTGGTAGCGTTTTAAAGAATTGCCAAAACTTCCCCTATTGAGCCCCGCCCCTCAGGCACCAGGGTCTGATTAACCATTTATACAAAATCTGTTCCCCTTCCCCTAAGGATGTTTCTAGCCAAATTTGGTTAAAATCCGTTGATAACTTTTTGACTAGTAGCGGTTTAAAGGAAAAGTTTACGCACGGCGCACGGCTGACGGCGCATGACGACGGACGGTGCACGATGACAAAGGGTCATCTTGAACTTTCGAGTCAGAAGAGTTCCAAAGTAATATACAAGCAGTCACAACACGAATATACTAGTCTCCCAAAACACACCCGCACTTCATACACTTCATACAAGCAACAAAGCGCATACATGGGAGGCCGCGCTGTTAATAGGACAAAAATATAGTGCTATATCATTAAAGTATGCATGTCGCCGAAGACACCGAGCAACACACCTCGCCCGGTCACATTATACTGACAATGGGCTAACCAGTCGTTCCTCAGACCATACAAGTTGAGTAGTGATTTATATTTAGGATATTAATTTTACTTTCTCCTTTCCAACGTCGCCCTTGATACCACCTAACTTAAGGCCTTCGGTAGAGCGTTCGCCCCTGCGAAGAAGGCTCATGGATCTGTCCTCTGGACAAGACACACCAATATCTATGATAGCAAGCATGAATATGAATGACTGGTTCGCCTGTTAGTATAACGTGATCGGATGAGATGTGTTGTTTGTATCTTCGTCGTAATGTAGCACTTTAAGAAGATACATCACAAATATACCGCACTGTCCTAGACCACGTACACCGCACTTCACACACGCATGATATCACATCCAAGGGAGGCCGCCCTTAAATGACCATGGATGCTAATATATTGCCACATATAATCAGCTTATAATAGACTACCTTGTGATATATACTGTAATATCAGATTATCTAGTGTATAACAACACTATATTAACACATGTAATAAAGGAAATCACAATAACAAACAAATAACAACAAACACATCTGATACAGTGCAAATACCAGATTACTTATTGTAAATCAACACTAAATCAAATCTATCAAATAAAAACACATAAACGGCATAACACAACATGGTGTTAGGCGTGATATCAGATATTACAGACACCTGTAGGATTCCGATAACAAGTGAAACGTCCTTTAGTAACACCATACCAGATTAACACTAATCACTAAACAAACATATCAAGTCAAAAGATTTATCACATAGTCCCCCGGATATCCAATAATTTAGTGCGTATGTCACTAGTGTTATATGACATGGAGCGATTTTCACTGGCTGGAAATTCATGTCGGAGTCAAACCAGGAGCAATAAAATGACGTCATGATTTCGAGGTCGTCAGTACAAAATGGCGGCCTCCGCTTGATTTTTTAAAAATATTTTGACGCGAATTGAAGGTTGTTGTAGGAATGTGATTACAATGCTCGCAAAAATAATAAAAAAAAAAATACTTAGAATCTTAAAATCGCATATGAATGAACACACATTTACGATCCTACATATATAATTAATTAGATTATAAAAATATCTTTTTATAAAAATATGTAGATGTCTAGCCTCTGGGAGCATTATTTTAAAAACGGGCATGGAAATGATTTCAAGCACTGGCCCTATATTAAGTATTTCAACTCTTTGCACTGTCTATTCTGCCTCGTGTTCCATCCCTTGTTTGCTTCCTTTTATATAACCTTTAGTCTTTAGCCAGCAAACCAAATCCTAATCAGTCAGATAAAATAATCTCTCCAATCGGTTTTAACCGTATAAAGCAATTGTATTCGCTGAGGAACATATTTATATTGGATAAGGTCAAATCCTTCTATTCTCTCCCCCGCAAAATACATCTGTTAGTGATAGATAGGAGTGGTACCACAAACAACTTCGCTAGTAATTACCCGTGAGTACTGCCTCGTCCATATAGAGTGTTTCTACTTTCTTTTTCATTTCTGTTTTATTTTATTTTCTTATGTGCTAACAGAGGTTTCATTGCTCGATTGTTTCTGAACGCGATCGTTTAACAGTAACATGTACTTTCTCCTAATCCAGAAATCGATTGATGGGAATAAAATGGCTGAATGTAGTTATCATTCCATTAAGAGCTGATGTGGGCAATTTTGTTAATTGCTGTAATTCCGTCATTCTTAATTAATTTGGAAATGGTGTTTTAAGATTGGAGAGTCTAAATTAGACTGTTTATATCTTGTTATATGTGATCAATTTATTAATCTGAAATTATTTTGAAAAGGAACAGGGCTTTATAATGTGTTTTGAATCAAGAAGCTTCTAAAAGTCAAATAACCCGAAGTTAATAAAACGTATTTAATTAAATAAATTTGCTTAATTTCTGTTTGTTTTTTAAGGAATGCCGAATTATGCTGTGACGTCATAACAACTGTCAACATTAAGAGAATCAAAGGTTTTCCGGAAAAGATGTGTTTAATGGTTTTAACATATAGAAAAACTTCGCGATCAAATGTTGTCTTATGATTGTCATTTTTTGATACTTGAAGGGCATTGTAATTGAAAATATATCAGAATGTTCTGTACACTATTGATACTTGAAGGGCATTGTCATTGAAAATGTATCAGAATGTTCTGTACACTATTGATACTTGAAGGGCATTGTCATTGAAAATGTATCAGAATGCTCTGTACACTATTGATACTTGAAGGGCATTGTCATTGAAAATGTATCAGAATGTTCTGTACACTATTGATACTTGAAGGGCATTGTCATTGAAAATGTATCAG
>SAYR01075560.1:174506-213497 GCA_004382745.1 Argopecten irradians irradians | reverse complement strand
TGTTTACATTTTCAATGACAAGCCCAGTCTATTCAGAGAGTTAACTTCATATCCTTCAAGATCAATAGTTGTACAGAGCAGGCTGATACATTTTCCAATGACACATTGCCCTTCAAGTATCAATAGTGTACAGAGCAGCTGATAATTTTCAATGACAATGGCCCTTCAATTATCAATAGTAGTACAAACAATTCTGAGTACATTTCCAATGACATGCCTTCAAGTATCAATTAGTTACAGAGCAGGCTGATACATTATTCATGACAATTGCCCTTCATGTATCAATAGATGTACCAGAGCAGTCTTGATAATTTTCATGACAATCCCTTCAAGTTCAATTAGTTACAGTGCAGGCTTGATCAATTTTCAAATGAACAATGCCCTCAAGTATCAATAGGTGTACAGAGCAGGCTGATACATTGTCAATGACCAATGCCCTTCATGTATCAATAGTGTACAGAGGCAGTCTGAATACATTTCAATAACAATGCCTTCAAGTTCATATACAGACCATGATGATACATTTTCAATGACCATCCCTTCAAGTATCCAATAGGTACAGAACCATTCTGATACATTCAATGACAATCCCCTTCAAAGTATCCAATTGCTACAGAGCAGTCTGATAATTTCAATGACAAGCCCTCAAGTATCAAGTATTCAGAGCAGGCCGATACATTTCAATGACAATGCCCTCAAGTCTAATCAAATAGTGTACAGAGCAGTCTGATAATTTCATGACAATGCCCTTCAAAATTCAACTATGTACAACTATTCTTATATATTTTCCAATGACATGCCCTTCAAGTATCAATAATTTACAGAGCAATCTGATATTTTCAATGACAATGCCCTTCAAATATCAATAGTGTACACAACTCTCTATATATTTCAATGACCATGCCCGTCAAAGTATCAATAGTGTAACAAAACATTCTATATATTTTCAATGACCAATTGCCCTTCAAGTATCAATATTTTACCAGAGCATTCTGATATATTTTCAATGACAATGCCTTTCAAAGTATCAAAATTGATACAAGTGCAGCTGGATACATTCTTTAATGACAATGCCCTTCAAAGTATCAATAGTGTAAGACAGTTCTGATACCTTTCAATGACAATGCCCTTTAAGTATCAATATGTACAGAACATTTCTCAACATTTTCAAATGACAATTGCCCTTCAATTACAATAGTGCACAGTGCAGTGATACATTTCAATACAATGCCTTCAAGTATCAAAGTTGTACAGACAGTCTGATACATTCCATGACAATTGCCCCTTCAAGTATCAAAGTGTACAGAAACATTCTGAACATGTCAATGACAATGCCCTCAAGTATTCCAATAGTGTACAGACGAGGCTTGATAACATTTCCAATGACAATGGCCCTTCAAGTATCAATAGATGTACATGAGCAGGCTATACATTTCAATGACCAATGCCCTTCAAGTATCATAGTGTACAGAGGCATAACTATACATTTCAATGGACAATGCCCTTCCAAGTATCAATAGTATACAGAGGCATAACTTGACATTTCAAGGCACTTGCCCTTGAAATATCAATAGTGTACAGAAGCATTCTGATACATTTTCAATGACAATGCCCCTTCAAGTATCAATAGTGTAACAGAAACATTCTGATTTACATTCAATGAAGACAATTGCCCTTCAAAGTACAATAGTGTACAGAGGCAGGCGATTACATTTTCAATGACAATGCCCTCAAGTATCAATAGTGTACAGAACATTCTGATACATTTTCATTGACATTGCCCTTCAAGTTATCAATAGTGTAAGAGCAGGCTCGTAACATTTTCAATGACAATGCCCTTCAAGTATCAATAGTGTACAGAACATTCATATTACATTTTCAATGACAATTGCCCTTCAGTATCAATATAACAGAGCATACTGAACATTTTCAATGCACTGCCTTGAATATCAATAGTGTACAGAGCATTCTGATACATTTTCAATGGACAATGCCCTTCAAGTATCAATAGTGTACAGAACATTTCTGATACATTTTCAATGACAATGCCTTCAAGTATCAATAGTGTAGCAGAACATTCTGAATACATTTTCAATGACAATGCCCTTCAAGTATCAATAGTGTACAAGCATACTGATACATTTTCAATGACAATGCCCTTTCAAGTATCCAATTAGTGTACAAGCATACTTTGATACATTTTCAATGGCAATGTCCTTCAAGTATCAATAGTGTACAGAATCATTCTTATATATTTTCAATGACAATGGCCCTTCAAGTATCAATAGTGTACAGAGCAGTCGATACATTTTCCAATGACAATGCCCTTCAAGTATCCAATAGTGATACAGAACATTCTGATCACTTTTCAATGACAATGCCCTTCCAATATCAATTAGTGTACAGAGCTACTATACATTTTCAATGACAAAATGCCTTCAAGTCATCAATAGTTTACAAACATTCGATACAATTTTCAATTGACATGCCCTTCAAAATCATAGTGTACAAGAACATTCTGATACATTTCAATGACAATGCCCTTCAAGTATTCAATAGTGTACAGAGCATACTGCATACATTTTTCAATGACAATGCCATTCAAGTACAATTAGTATACAGAGCATACTGATTACATTTCAATGGCACGCCCTTGAAGTATCAATAGTGTACATGCATTCTGATTACATTTTCAATGACAATTGCCCTCAAAGTATCAATAGTGTACACAAACATTCTGATACATTTCTCATGACAATGCCCTCCAAGATCAATAGTGTACACAGCATTACTGAATACATTTTCATGGACCAATGCCCTCAAGTATCAATAGTAACAGAGATACTGATACATATTCAATGGCACTGACCTGAAGTCATCAATAGTGTACAGAGCATTCTCTACATGTTCAATGACCAATGCCCTTCAAGTATCAATGTGTACCAGAACATCTGATACATTTCAATGACAATGCCCTTCAAGTATCAATAGTTACAAGCATTCTGATACATTTTTCAATACAATGCCCCTTCAAGTATCAATAGCTGTACAAGCATACTGATACATTTTCAATGACAATGCCTTCAATGTATCAAATAGTATACAGAGCATACTAATACATTTTCAATGGCGCACTGCCCCTTGAAGTATCATAGTTACAGAGCATTCTTATTACATTTATCAATGAACAATGCCCTTTCAGTATCAATAGTGTACAGAGCATTCTGATTACATTTCAATGCAATTGCCTTCACAGTATCAATACGTATACAGAGCAGGCTGATACATTTTCAAGTGATAATGCCCCAAGTATCAATATGTACAGAGCAGGCTATAACATTTCAAGACAATGCCCTTCAATATTCACATAGTGTCACAGAACATTCGATACATTTTCAATTGACAATTGCCCTTCCAAGTATCAATAGGTTACAGGTAGCAGTCTGTACATTTTCAATGACAATGCCTTCAAGTATCAATAGCTTACAGACAGGCTGATACATTTTCAATACCCAATGCCCTTCCAAGTATCAATAGTGACAATGAGGCTGATACAATTTTCAATGACAATGCCCTCAAGTATCAATAGTGTACAATGAGGCGATACATTTAAATGCACAATTGCCCTTCAAGTATCAATAGTGTACAATGAGGCTGATACTTTTCAATGACAATGCCCTTCAAGAATCGGTAGTGTTACAGCAGCTGATACATTTTCAATGGACAATGCCTTCAAGCAATCATAGTGCTTGACAGTTGAGCGGATTGACTGAGGTCGATCATCGGTGACCAGGTAGTCAGTCCGGTGGCAGCACTCGGCTAGTTTCTGAGGGTCCCGGGTTCGAATCCCGGTCTGGCCGCTACATTTCTCCCTCCTGTACATGCTGCATGCTGTACATTTTCAATGAACAATTGCCCTTCAACGTAATCAATAGTATACAATGCAACCTGATACAATTTCCATACAATGCCCTTCACGTATTATAGTAATAGCAGAGCAATGCTGATACATTTTCAATGACAATGCCCTTCAATTATTCAATAGTATAACAGTTTCCGGCTGATACATTTTTCAATGAGCAATGCCTTTTAAGTATCAACGTGTACAGGACATTGGTGATTACATTTTCAATGACAATGCCCTTCAAATATCAAAAATACCAGTGCTGGCTGTTACATTTTCAATTACCAATGCCCTTCAAGTATCAGATGTATTACAGTGCTGGCTGTTACATTTTCAAATGACAATGCCCTGAAAGATCAAAGTTATACAGTGTGATGATACGTTTTTCAATGGCACTGCCTTCAGTATCCATAGGTACAGAACATTCTGATGCATTTTCAATTGACAATGCCATTCAAGAATCATAGGTGTACAGCATGCGCTACATTCTCAATGACAATGCCCTTCAAGATCAATAGTGTACAAGTTCAGGCTGATAACATTTTCAATGCTCTAGCAATCACGACGCACAAACATTACCAAAAACAGAGTATCAATAGGTACAGAACATTCTGATACATTTCAATGACAATGCCTTCAAGTTCATAGTGTTACCAGAATGCTATACAATTTCAATACAATGCCCTTCAGGTATCAAGTTAGTGTACAGTGCAGGCTGATACAATTTCAATACAATCCCTAAGTATCACATAGCGTACAGAGCATGCTTGTATACATTTTCAATGGACCAATTCCATTCAAGTATCAATTAATGTACAGAACATTCGGATATATTTTCAATGGCAATGCCCTTCAAGTATCAATAGTGATAGAAACATTCTGATACAGTTTTCAATGACCAGGCCCTTCAGTAATCAAATAGTTACAACCATGGCTGATACATTTTCATGAACATTGCCTTCTCAAAGTATCAAGTATACAGAAGCACGGCCTGATACATTTTCAATGGACCTTGCCTTTCAAGTATTCAAAAGTGTAACAGAACATTTCTTACATATTTTCAATGACAATGCCCTTCAAAGTATCAATAGTGTACAGAGACATTCTGTACATTTTCAATGACAATGCCCATACATTATCAATAGTGTACAGAGCAGGATGATACATTTTCAATGACAATGCCCTCAACTATCAATAGTGTAACAAGAAACATTCTGATACATTTTCAATGACAATGCCCTTCAAGTATCAAATATGTTACAGTTCAGACTGAATACATTTCAATGACAATGCCCTTCATGTATCAATAGTGTACAGAACATTCTTATTAATTTTCAATGACCAATGCCCTTCAAGTATCAATAGTGTACAGAGCATTCTATACATTTTCAATGACAATGCCCTTAATGTATCCAATAGTGTAAGAGCATTCTGATACATTTTCAATGACAATGCCCTCAAGTATCAATAGTGTACAGAGCAGCTGATACATTTTCAATGACAATGCCCTTCAAAGTATCAATAGTGTACAGAATGCTGATACATTTCAATGACAATGCCCTTCAAGTATCAATAGTGTACAGTAGCAGGCTGATACATTTTCAATGACAATGCCCTTCAAGTATCAATAGTGTACAGAGCATTCTGATACATTTTCAATGACAATGCCCTTCATGTATCAATAGTGTACAGAGCATTCTGATACATTTTCAATGACAATGCCCTTCAAGTATCAATAGGTGTACAGAGCATGCTGATACATTTTTCAATGACAATGCCTTCAAGTATCAATAGTGTTACAGAGCAGGCTGATACATTTTCAATGACAATGCCCTTCAAGTATCAATAGTGTACAGAGCATACTGATACATTTTCAATGACAATGCCCTTCAAGTATCAATAGTATACAGAGCATACTGATACATTTTCAATGGCACTGCCCTTGAAGTATCAATAGTGTACGAGGGCATTTCTGATACATTTTCAATGACAAATGCCCTTCAAGTATTCAAATAGTGTACAGAACATTCTGATACATTTCAATGACAAATGCCCTTCAAGTATCAATAGTGTACAGAGCAGGCTGATACATTTTCAATGACAATGCCCTTCAAGTATCAATAGTGTACAGAACATTCTGATACATTTTCAATGACAATGCCCTTCCAGTATCAAAATACGTGTAACAGAACATTTGATACATTTCAATGACAATGCCCTTCAAGTATCAATAGTGTACAGAGCAGGCTGATTACATTTTCAATGACAATGCCCTTCAAAGTAATCAATATGTTACAAGCAGGCTGATACATTTTTCCAATGACAATGCCCTTCAAGTATCAATAGTGTACAGGAGCAGGCTGATATACATTTTCAAGACAATGCCCTTCAAGTATCAATAGTGTACAGAGCAGGCTGATTACATTTCAATGACAATGCCCTTCAAGTATCAATAGTGTACAGAGCAGGCTGATACATTTTCAATGACAATGCCCTTCAAGTATCAATAGTGTACAGAGCAGGCTGATACATTTTCAATGACAATGCCCTTCAAGTATCAATAGTATACAGAGCATACTGATACATTTTCAATGACAATGCCCTTCAAGTATCAATAGTGTACAGAGCATACTGATACATTTTCAATGACAATGCCCTTCAAGTATCAATAGAGTACAGAACATTCTTATATATTTTCAATGACAATGCCCTTCAAGTATCAATAGTGTACAGAGCAGTCTGATACATTTTCAATGACAATGCCCTTGAAGTATCAATAGAGTACAGAACATTCTGATATATTTTCAATGACAATGCCCTTCAAGTATCAATAGTGTACAGAACATTCTGATACATTTTCAATGACAATGCCCTTCAAGTATCAATAGTGTACAGAAACATTCTGATACATTTTCAATGACAATGCCCTTCAAGTATCAATAGTGTACAGAGCAGTCTGATACATTTTCAATGACAATGCCCTTCAAGTATCAATAGTGTACAGAACATTCTGATACATTTTCAATGACAATGCCCTTCAAGTATCAACAGTGTACAGAACATTCTGATACATTTTCAATGACAATGCCCTTCAAGTATCAATAGTGTACAGAGCAGGCTGATACATTTTCAATGACAATGCCCTTCAAGTATCAATAGTGTACAGAACATTCTGATACATTTTCAATGACAATGCCCTTCAAGTATCAATAGTGTACAGAACATTCTATACATTTTCAATGACAATGCCCTTCAAGTATCAATAGTGTACAGAACATTCTGATACATTTTCAATGACAATGCCCTTCAAGTATCAATAGTGTACAGAACATTCTGATACATTTTCAATGACAATGCCCTTCAAGTATCAATAGTGTACAGAACATTCTGATACATTTTCAATGACAATGCCCTTCAAGTATCAATAGTGTACAGAGCATTCTGATACATTTTCAATGACAATGCCCTTCAAGTATCAATAGTGTACAGAGCATTCTGATACATTTTCAATGACAATGCCCTTCAAGTATCAATAGTGTACAGAACATTCTGATACATTTTCAATGACAATGCCCTTCAAGTATCAATAGTGTACAGAACATTCTGATACATTTTCAATGACAATGCCCTTCAAGTATCAATAGTGTACAGAGCATCTGATACATTTTCCAATGACAATGCCCTTCAAGTATCAATAGTGTACGAACATTCTGATACATTTTCAATGACAATGCCCTTCAAGTATCAATAGTGTACAGAACATTCTGATACATTTTCAATGACAATGCCCTTCAAGTATCAATAGTGTACAGAGCATTCTGATACATTTTCAATGACAATGCCCTTCAAGTATCAATAGTGTACAGAGCATTTTGATAACATTTTCAATGACAATGCCCTCAAGTATCAATAGTGTACAGAACATTCTGATATATTTTCAATGACAAATGCCCTTCAAGTATTTCAATAGTGTACAGAACATTCTGATACATTTTCCAATGACAATGCCCTTCAAGTATCGAATAGTGCTTACAGAGGCAGTCTGTCTGTAGTATAACAATGGTTAACCCAGTTCTGTCTGTAGTATAACAATGTTTAACCCAGTCCTGTCTGTAGTATAACAATGGTTAACCCAGTTCTGTCTGTAGTATAACAATGGTTTACCCAGTCCTGTCTGTAGTATAACAAGGGTTAACCCAGTTCTGTCTGTAGTATAACAATGGTTAACCCAGTCCTGTCTGTAGTATAACAATGGTTAACCCAGTCCTGTCTGTAGTATAACAATGGTTAACCCAGTCCTGTCTGTAGTATAACAATGTTTAACCCAGTCCTGTCTGTAGTAAAACAATGGTTAACTCAGTCCTGTCTGTATTATAACAATGGTTTACCCAGTCCAGTCTGTAGTATAACAATGGTTAACCCAGTCCTGTCTGTAGTATAACAATGGTTAACCCAGTCCTGCCTGTAGTATAACAATGGTTAACCCAGTCCTGTCTGTAGTATAACAATGGTTTACCCAGTCCTGTCTGTAGTATAACAATGGTTAGCCCAGTCCTGTCTGTAGTATAACAATGGTTAACCCAGTCCTGTCTGTAGTATTACAACGGTTAGCCCAGTCCTGTCTGTAATATAACAATGGTTAGCCCAGTCCTGTAGTATAACAATGGTTAGCCCAGTCCTGTCTGTAGTATAACAATGTTTAACCCAGTCCTGTCTTTAGTATAACAATGTTTAACCCAGTCCTGTCTGTAGTATAACAATGTTTAACCTAGTCCTGTCTGTAAAATAACAATGGTTAGCCCAGTCCTGTCTGTTGTATAACAATGTTTAACCCAGTCCTGTCTGTAGTATAACAATGGTTAACCCAGTCCTGTCTGTAGTATAACAATGGTTAACCCAGTCCTGTCTGTAGTATAACAATGGTTAGCCCAGTCCTGTCTGTAGTATAACAATGGTTAACCCAGGCCTGTCTGTAGTATTACAACGGTTAGCCCAGTCCTGTCTGTAGTATTACAACGGTTAGCCCAGTCCTGTCTGTAGTATAACAATGGTTAGCCCAGGCCTGTCTGTAGTATAACAATGGTTAACCCAGTCCTGTCAGTAGAATAACAATGGTTATCCCAGTCCTGTCTGTAGTATAACAATGGTTTGCACAGTCCTGTCTGTTGTATAACAATGGTTCGCCCAGTCCTGTCTATAGTATAACAATGGTTAGCCCAGTCATGTCTGTAGTATAACAATGGTTAGCCCAGTCCTGTATGTAGTATAACAATGGTTAACCCAGTCCTGTCAGTAGAATAACAATGGTTATCCCAGTCCTGTCTGTAGTATAACAATGGTTTGCACAGTCCTGTCTGTTGTATAACAATGGTTCGCCTAGTCCTGTCTGTAGTATAACAATGGTTAACCCAGTCCTGTCAGTAGAATAACAATGGTTATCCCAGTCCTGTCTGTAGTATAACAATGGTTTGCACAGTCCTGTCTGTTGTATAACAATGGTTCGCCCAGTCCTGTCTGTAGTATAACAATGGTTAACCCAGTCATGTCTGTAGTATAACAATGGTTAACCCAGTTCTGTCTGTTGTATAACAATTGTTCGCCCGGTCCTATCTGTAGTATAAAAATGATCGATGTTGTATTCACTATATTTTTCTATAACTGACACTTATACCTATGACATATGCCGTAAAATTGCCAGCATTTTGACAATCTTATATATTGTGCTTTTGTTAATATAAAGTTTAACGTAGCGAGATTTTTATAGAATATCAAGATGAGTTAAAATGAATAGCTACCTTTGGCCTAAGTCAATGTTTCACCAACTCAATAAGAGTTCTAGTTTAGACATTGTCTGTCTACCGACCACTATATTGAAATGGCTGAGGCGACCCGTTCGAACCTACTCCTAATGATAAAGACTTTACTTCGTTTTCGAATTAAGACAACAAACGTGTCAAAAAGTACTTTGTCAAAAAGCTAATGTCATATAAAGTTTCTGATGATTTGCCGAATTCAAAAGACGTTTTAACAATCGTATTATTTATAAAAAAATGTATGGTTATGATTTCTTTACATGGCAATAGCTCTTTCTAAAACCAATAGTTCTTTCTAAAATCATTCGAAGGTTCAATTTTGAAACGTGTCTGAAAATCTTAATTGTGTAACGATGGACATTCTATATGCTAAGATCAAAAGACATTCACGGACTGTAGTCTCGTAAATGCCAATCCACCAATTGGTATTGCACGGTTATGTAATAAGAACAGGCAATACTGATAACAGGTATTGAATAAGTAATGTTGATATAGAGAAAAGTAGTCAAGGTTAATAACACATTATGTAACATTAAAGATGTTGTTAATAAAACATAACATTAAAGATACATGTATATACAAAAGAAAATCAAAATTGATAAGACATAACATTAATATGTTTCTATCAAAGTTCATATCAATATAAAACAATAACAGGGTAAGATTGGAATCATCGAAATCTGTGTCCACGCGGATAATCTGATCGTGTATTTTTCTGATACATGGGTCATCACTCTTTTGGCTATTATTGTCATGTAGTGGTCAATTTATATATCCGACAGGACAGAATCAACAAAAATAAAAAAAAGTGGACTTATTTCTGAGTTTCAATTTCAGTTCCGTAATAAAGGATACACAATAAAATAGATTTCCAAAATGGTAAAACAATTATGTAAATTGTCCAAAAACCATGGTTTGTGATTTTTTTGTCTACTGGAAACTGTGTTACTGACAGTTTATATTAACGAGGTAATACCAGTGGTGTATAGGCGGTTTACCAGGTGTAACGACATGACTCGACGTGACAAAAGGTGACATATTCCATCGGAAAACGGATTGACACTGTTTATAACGTTAACATGTAGTATCCAAACACGAATGCTAAAACAATATACCGTTACGCATGATTATGATGACCAAAGGGGCCGCGGTGGCCGAGTGGTTAAGATGTCCCGACATATTACCACAAGCCCTCCACCTCTGGGATGCGGTTCGAATCCCATGTGGGGCAGTTGTCAGGTACTGACCGCTGGCCGGTGGTTTTTCTCCGGGTACTCCGGCTTTCCTCCACCAACAAACCTGGCACGTCCTTACATGACCCTGACTGTTAATAGGACGTAAAACTAAACAAACCAAAATGATGACCAAAAGGTACATAAAAATGGATATTGATAATGGAGGTAAAAAATGAATTGTCCAAATTAGGGAGCTCTGTCAAGGAAAAGTTATGTTCAGATAGTGAGCTGTGCGAAGGAAATGTAATGTTCAGTCAGTGAGCTGTGCGAAGGAAATGTAATGTTCAGACAGTGAGCTGTGCCAAGGAAATGTAATGTTCAGATAGTGAGCTGTGCCAAGGTAAATACAAAGCAAATAAACAAATCTTTTATGACGTTGTTCTGGATATACATAATTTGTTTTACACTCTTTAAATATCTGTATACTGTGTTTGATCTTGACTGTACTTAAGTGAGGTTATAGTATAAAACATATTTTAATTTATATTCGTTTATCTTTTAGTTTGTAGTTGTTTATATATTATTTTTAATTTGTTTATATTCTGGTTAATAGTTGTTTATATTTTATTTTAAATTTCTTTTTATTCTAGTTAATAGTTGTTTATATTTTATTTTAAATTTGTTTTTAGTCTAGTTAATAGTTGTTTATATTCTATTTTAAATTTGTTTTTATTCTAGTTAATAGTTGTTTATATTTTATTTTAAATTTGTTTTTACTCTAGTTAATAGTTGTTTATATTTTATTTTAAATTTGTTTTTATTCTAGTTAATAGTTGTTTATATCTTATTTTAAATTTTTTTTTATTCTAGTTAATAGTTGTTTATATTTTATTTTAAATTTGTTTTTATTCTAGTTAATAGTTGTTTATATTTTAGTTTGTTGTTGTTTATATTTAAGTTTGTAGTTGTTTATAAGTTAGTTTGATTTATATAAATATAAGTTGATATGTTCTCATAATAACTATCAGCGAGTAACTTGAGTATGTATGTAAACAAAGAGAAATGACTGGGCGGCTTCAGTCTGTTGCTGAATTAATATTTTACCTCATTCAAATATTTTAATATTTTTGATAAACTACAGATATTATTTCTAAACAGGAAATGTTGACTTAAAAATGTTATGTGTCCTATCTATTAATATACTTTAATGCAAGGGTGACACGATAGAATTTGAAGTTTCGAGAAAATATGCGAGACGAAACACCGTTGACGACTTTGTGTATAGATCTTTTTGGGTAAATGACGATGTATTGATGAATCTGTCATATATTTGTTATTGCCATTCTCACCATCCATTAGCAACATTATAGACAGTATTAGAAAATAGAAAGTAGAAACTGTCTTAGCATTTGATCAAAACACAAGTCGACCTAACTATAAGATACGTTACAATTGCTGAGACATTTACGAATTGTTGAAATTAATGTCGGATTAAAGGTAGTTTTATATGAAGACCATAGATCCCTTTTAGATAGCATACTTAATATCTACATATATGGGCAGAATCCCCGCAATGGTGGTCGGAGTAAAAGCGAAAGTTGTTGCGCATTAAGATGATATATTTGTGTCTCTACGCGTCTCTGCCACGGATACATCTTGTGAAATCTGCATAAGGATATTTAAGGTGATAAACGTGTATTAAAACTGCTAAAGGCCGGGCCTGTAGTAAGACCACCCCTCATCTCTCACAAAGTCATGCCCTTGAAAATCCTTTCAAAGTCGTGATTTTACTGGGAAACAATCATGGCAGATATTGGAACATTTCCCTTGGACAACAGCATCCCAAGGTAAGAGTTTTATACCTACATATCTTAAGGGATGAGTTTTAACAATAGGCTGATATCACAACAAAGGGGTCGGCATTGTAGAGCATCGTCGGTCGAGTAGGGACATAATTAACTGTAAAATAATTTTAAACAATATCAATTAAATCACAGTGCAATTATACCTGTCATCTTTGAGCATATTAATTGCTGCCACGTTCAATCTAAAGTTGAATCATTTAAACTATCGATAGCTTACATATGAAATATTAAAACATCAATATATGTGAGCATGTTCTACATATTAGAAAGAAATATAATTATTGTAATAAGAACACACAATAAAAATACATCATTTGACCTATAACACAACCCTATGCCATGAATGTTACACAGCCCCGATCAAAAGTTCTCCAATGTTGTACTAGAAATTGGTGTCAAAATGACTAACAAACTGTAATTTTCTACCACCATTTAACCACCTGTCCAAGAACCTTTAGCATATATTGAAAACACAAAAAGTCGAAACAATAATAAAACAGGAATATATAAACAGACATTCATCCCTACAACCGTTTGTTTTATGGACAATAATCAGGTGACCAGGTCAAATCAAAACAATACACTTTCGGACAGGTAATGTGATACTGCAACGCACATCAATGATATCAATCCGATTCAGCGATATGATCTCACTGTATGTATACATTTTAATTTTTAGATATATTTCTAAGTGCAACACTTTGTATTCTATTTTTATACTTCATTGTTTGTAGTATTGCACATATCTAAACATTGAGTATGTGGTCCTGATTAAATCATTGTTGTATTTGTTACCTTGAACTTTACAATAATTACGTTACTAATTTTGGTCCGAATATGCGATATTAAAAAATCAAGGTTATTTAAATTTTTTCTAGTATCTATGTAACTGAAATTTTCGAACCAAAATATTAAGATATTAAAAACTAAAAGAACAAAAGAATTCGTTATTTTGTGTGTGTGTGTGGGGGGTTATCTTATTTTTGAATCGATATACAAATTGATTCTAAATAATTTCCATTTCAAATGAGTAAAAGCTTCTTTCTTTAAAAATGAAAAAGATTTCGTCAACAAACATGACCATGACAAATGACTAATACACAAAACTATTGTGTACAGGTTTTCTCCTTAAAATCACAAGGTATGAAGTTTTTAACTCATATAAACCTTCTCCTACAGGATTATGTGTTAATCCTTCAGAATTAAATATTTCTATAACGTGATTTACTGTCAGGAAACCATAGATAATCCACAATAATAGTATTGGCAATAGCAATAAATATTTTTAAATGTTCATATCATCTAAACCTGACATGGTCATCTGCCGATATGACAAAAAAAATCCACCAACAAGTCTCTTATCAACATATAAAATCTGTGAAATAAAGTCCAGATGGAAAGGTTCATTAGCCTTATATCACAATAAAATCGTATCTCTTTCACTGTTTTGCTTCAAAACAATATACGAAGCTGTGATAAGGTAACAGATTACATAACAGGATATAAATACATATCAAATACATACATATCAAATTCATACATATCAAATACATACATATCAAATACATACATATCAAATTCATACATATCAAATTCATACATATCAAATACATACATATCAAATATGTTTGATATGTATCTCATTTATGTTTGAACATCATGATATAGACCTACATTTTGGCATACCTTTACGAGAGTATTTAACTATGCCACATCGTTTCAGCATGAAGAAGTACAAAGATGTATTTTGATAGTTCTGTAAAAGATTAGCTGATAAAAGCTGACTGCCAATGCGTGTAACAAATAAATGCCGTAAGAGGTTACCATTTTTATATGAGCAAAACACCAAATTAAGAGTATACATGTATCAAAACCGCACTAATATTTAGAAAGATGTCAATATAAGGGAAAAAACTCAAACTGTGGAATATTCAAAACAATCTATCGGCCCTTTCTTTCACAAACTGAAAACCCCGTGAGAGTGGTGTATTGTTTAAATTTGCGTTGCTCCATGTATATATCTCATTACATGTAACCTTTCAATGTAAGAATTTAATCGAAATTTGGCATGAACTTTTTTAGGTTTTCAAGTGTTTTACAAATCCAGTGATACTTATATTGATACATGTTTCCATAATTCCTCATGCCATATAAATGATTACACTTTTCTTACTCATTACTTTGACCTTAACGTCATTTCTTCTGCATATAAAACGCGTCTGTGCTTCTGATCAGGTACTTATCCATTGCACGTGGAAAGCCAAGCATAATTGAATAAACAATTTTGCATAATTTAATACTTTTGATCATAACACTCAGGACATTGGAAGTATGCCGCCCTTTGGTCTGAATGACTTATTTGGAAGCTAAAGAATCAGCCGAAAATGCGCTAGAAGGGGTATGGTTTATGGCCTAAAGCCTAAAAGGATTTGGTACTCATTCGTTAATAAAATCAACAGTACATAAATTTACGTAAACCATGGGATCAAGAATTACGGAACTATGCTCTGTGAAACATTCTTAAAAATTGTCAAATATATTACCATGAAACATATGTGTGAGGGTTACAATTTTTTTATTTTTTTTTTTTTTTTGGATTGGCGAAATGAAATTCTTTCAAAAAGCTGTGATTTCGTTGAAATATGAAAATAATAATAACAGACTTTATTTAGACTTGATAATATATTGAGTCAAAAATTCGTCTCACGTATGGTCAAGTAAAATATTACAATGTATACAACATTCACAATTTTTGGGTAGTAAAAATGCATAATGTATACAATTTGTGATAGATATATATTAGAAGACGGATGAAAATTAACACCATACCACAGTTCAGTTTAAAAAGGAGGGAGAATAATAATAGAAATAATAAAACTGGATGTTGTTTAAAAAGGAGGGAGAATAATAATAGAAATAATAAAACTGGATGTTGTTTAAAAAGGAGGGAGAATAATAATAGAAATAATAAAACTGGATGTTGTTTAAAAAGGAGTGAGAATAATAATAGAAATAATAAAACTGGATGTTGTTTAAAAAGGAGGGAGAATAATAATAGAAATAATAAAACTGGATGTTGATGAAATGAAAAAGAAGTACAAGAGATATCACAGTGTTTCAGCATCACAGGTAGCCTGATCCATCATGGCGAGAGCTCAGCCTCAGTGTTGGTCGTATCAACTCTAGCCACGTCAACTGAACTATCGCCATGTTTGACTACGCACCATTATCGTTAAAACATTTACGTAATGTGAATGATATATAAAACAACTTCAGGCTAGTCAATATCAAATCAAATTTCTGTTTATAAAATGAACAAAATAAATACATGTTATCTTAGCATGCTAAAACATAAAATATTGTTTAGTACATTTTCAAAAGACAGAAGACTTTTGCAGTTTTGTATTTTAGATGGGAAACTATTTCAGATGTAAAAGATCTCTTGAATATATTTGTTTTAAAAGAAGGCAAGTAAAACACATTTTGTGTTGATGATCTTGTTGTCCCTGCAAGATTGTTTAGAATCTTGTACATCAAAATAGAGAACTTGTACATAATTTGTTTTTAATGGTAGCCAACTAAGTTTTTTAAACATATCACTGGAGGGTGTATGGAACTCGCATTTCAAAATAACTCTTGCAGCACGTTTTTGATTTTTTTTCCAATTTTGGCTATGTGATTTCCAGAAGCATTTCCCCATAAAGTACAACAGTAATCGAAGTGATGATTTATAAAATAATTGTAATAGCTGACACAAGATGACTCAGTCAGAAATGCGTCTCATTTGGAAAATTTGGAAGGATATCTTTTTTCAAGTTTCAGCTGTTTGCTTAACCCAAGATAGACAATCGTCAATGGTAGCTCCGAGATGCTTTTCGCGCTTAACATTTCCTGATTGTACACTACTGTACGGGTACTTAAATTAGCGCACTCAAATTTTAGCGATCCCATCGGGTAAAGTCTTGTTGGCGCAATCTTGAATTCGCGCAATCGTAACAAGAAACATTTTTAATTAGCACTGTTAGACTTTTGTGAAACACACTATAGTTTTCCGGGTACAGGTAAGATTACCACAGCGTAGTGTTGATACAGACTATACAGGTAAGGCTAGCATTCGTTACGACAAATCATAGGTACTCGTATTGTGTTAGTAAACAGTATTTAAAACCGATTATACGTGTTGATTTCCTTATATAGTCATAAATGACTTGAATCTCGAAATGGCAGGAACTCTGACACAGTGGCTTAAAAAAGCTATTGATTCATCGCCACCTAGTCCGGTTCTACCTGATCCTCGTAAAGCTGACATGTTAGAGGAAAAAGAAAACATGGTTTCTGCTGATGTTAAAAGTTAAATTAAATGCAATTTTACATGACTTTTTATGTTCTTATATCGACATCTGAATGAAGGCATTTCCATATCGACTATAAAGATTGGCACGTATCAATCACTATTCGTTTCCGGGAACATCGAAGAAGTGAGGTAGAGAAGACGTCAGTATCACCTGATCATTTATACGGCACAGACCAACATACGTAACCGCAGCCAATCCTAACTTCTAGGATTAAATGATCGAAAGATGTAGCGGAAGTTAGTTATGTTCAGTTGCAAAGCAATGACCTTTAACAGTGTTTGAAACCTGTGACAATTGACTTTATGAGACTCCATGACCAATAATGTGTATCCCGAACCTCCTGGTTACTCCTCGCCGTATCATTTACTAGATATGACAATATATACCGTCAGTAGTACCATTTAACAGACTAGCGTAATTGACAGGTACTCAGTGCACGTGTAAAACGGCTAAAACTGTATTAATATGATCACTGGAAGTTATATATAGTTTCTTCTCATTAGGAATGGCTCTTCGATTTTTGCATTACTGTTTTGGGATAGGCCGGTGAATTGCTATTTGTCGTCATAACTACAAGACCCATTTTGATCCTTAGGCGCTTGAAAAGGAGTGGTCTCATTAATAAGGAAACACTACCATATACAGGCAGTAGTAAGCGTTTTCATGATCTCACTGATTAGGAATTGCAATGTAATTATAACAGTTTAGTCAATTTTCTAACGAAGTGTAATTTTCCGGACATAATAGATACCAGATCAGTGGGAGGTATGGTGTACATGGTGACACTGTTATAATGTGTGTAGCCTACGTACATTTTACTTTCAACAAACAATGCACGATCAAAACAAATACCAACTTATTATAATCATCTTCAGCATTCCAGGCGAAAACAAAATTCACCAAAACAAAGGATATCGTCACGATAATTAGTTTCAGTATCGTACACGAAAGCATGCATACCATATTATGATTCTGATATGATTACCAATAAAAAACTTAATTTATTGATTAATATATGGAAATCGTTACGTTTCGTATTTTGATATCGTGATTTCGAGAAAAAAAATCAAACAACACATTTCATAACTTTCCATAATTGATGTACAATATAATATAACACACGAAGAGGGGAAATAAATGGTTGGACTCATAAAGGCCATTATAAATATTAACATATATTTACCCATAAAATCGTTTGTATCTATTATTTTGAAATCCAACTTCATCAGTTATGTTATCGTTATATCCTATGTCTAAAACACATAAAATAATCAATGCGTCAGAAAGCAGTTAAAACGTCATAATAATGTCCATCAAGTATTTTGATGACAAAACACCAGAAATATCAAACAAATGCAACACAACACACGATTTTGGTGATTTAGTCAAATACTGAACAAATATGTCGTCTTATAGAGAAATAATTTAGTAACATAAAATATATTTGATCTTTGAAATTGTCCAGTCACATACAAAATTAAACACTTTTCTCTAAGATATTGCAACGCCGTTGTATTAGTCAGTCAGATGCGAACTTATAAACATTGACGTCGTATTTAGGTTTTGAAATAATATAATAGTTTAGATCAATGATTGTATGATTTAAATATGACACATTGTTATTAACTTTATAAACTTGTAATTGTATACCCTTTCTATCGTGTAAATATCAGCTATATTAGAATGCATTATGCATGTATATATATTTTATCGCCTCGACAATTCGACAACATTTTGTCTACACTGTTAGAATTTGCCCCATATACATATTTGTATGTACAGTTCTCACTGTCCTTCGTCACAATAAAACATTTTGGTTATGTATTGTCTTCTTATGTGATACAGCATCAGGAATTGTTTCCTGTTCTAAGTACACCAAGACTTAAATGACACAACCAACAAAAACAGTTCCTGCTGGAATTATTACCTTTTAACTGATACTTATACTTGAATGATACACATTCTAAATTATAACGACATTTCGATGAGCAACCCATACTCGCTGACCCGCCGTGTAAATCAATGTAAAATGTAATATCAGGATTACCACTATTCGGAACCCTAACAGTACCCCTGGGATATAGTTGTGATGATTGATTGTACCAATTCAACCCTAGTGTTATGCGAGTACGATAGTACTGAATAGGAGTGTGACTGTTATGACAATAACATGATGGACGGGAGTGCCAATATTAAACGTCCGAATGTTAACTTTTGTTATGAATTAACAATTTGTTTTAAAATAGGTGTTAGGATGAGGACATCAAACCCACATCACTCATTTTAATAGTAAAAAGATATACATATGTATTTGAAAACATGAAATGAATTTCCTTTGTCTCTTACTTTGTGTAGCCATGACGACTTCTTACACCAACAGTGAAAGGTAAACGCCACAATAAGAAGATGCTACTTCCATATTTTCCATTGATTTATCTCACCGACTTATATCTAGTGGCATCCGTTGTAAGGCAGAAAATCGGTCAGACTAATGTATTTATATCACGGCTGTCTATCCGGGGCTATAGGAGGAGGTGACAGATAGAACAATTAGGAGTTGTGGTACTAAGCCGCGTCACACTATCATAGTTTTCGGACACAATTCAAACGGCCTGTAGAGACATGGAGAAGCTTAACAAAAACAGACATGTGGGGACATTTATGAATATGAATTGGAATTATTGCATTAAGTAATATCATACTTTGGTAAATGACAGCGTGAAATCCACATAATGGTTAGAGAACAGACACTAAACGGCAAACCGGCCCGTTGCTCATATAGGATTGATGTTACAATATCTTCATTACAATTCTAATGACTTTTAGGGGAATTTCGAAAGAGTAACATTACAAAACGTCCCTAAAAGGCTGTATTAAACGTAATATACCTCTACATTTTATGTCAATGACGATACATGAAAGGGATGAAATAGCATCAGTATGTATAGCTCTATAGACGAAGACACTACTATTATGTCTCTCGGTATAGTATTCTTGCCTAAATGTACTTCGTTACATCGAAATTGATCTTTATATTAAGGATGTATTCTTCTGAAGTTCCGTTGAAGTCTGGTTTCGACATAGATAAAGGAAGTTATCAGATTTTCAAATACAATTTATCAATATCTGTAGCAAGTTGCCAGTTGCAAATTATGTCATAAAATTATATTTCTATTCTTGGTTGATTTTTTATACGGGGATTTTAGGAAATGGCCCATTTGGCGGCCATTTTGAAATTGTGCCTTTGTTTGCTTTAAGTAGAGCTACAGTTCAATTGTCTTTACTTAAATCATCACTACGCCAACATTTTATGCTTTATCGAGCTAGCTTTTGCTGTAAATCTTTACTGGGTTCGTGTTGATTAAAATATTGAGCATTAACGTGTGAATGGATAAATTTTTGTCACTATATTTTTACATTTAATGGTAATTTCAGCACTTTTGATTTTTACTCTAAAATTTTGAAAAATAACAAATATTTAAATGGGGCAAAAAAGTAACCACACGAACCCCCATTTTTCTGCCTGATTTAGAAACAACACTCCTTTCCTTATTGATATGCAAAATATTGACATAAGTTTAATACCAAAACTTTTTCTATAAAGGGTTAAATTGGAAAAACTGCTGAATATGGTGCATTTTGTAGCTGAAAATCAAGGGGTAGGGATAGGGGTAGCATATGTTGTTATTCTGAGAATAAATATGAGTCTTATTAATCACACCTGGTATATTTTCAAAGAAGACTTCTTGAAAATAAATTCTACCATCATCCCTACATATTAAACACCTCATTAGGAAATCATGGCTTTAGTCTCTTGTGTATATGGTAAAAACGGCAAAATTCCCCATAAAATCCAATATATTGTCAACAAGGTATCTATGAGTGTCAACAGCTGAAAACGAGCACACGGACACGTTTTTTTTCTTCCATTTTCTTTTATAGGATGAACTCCTATTTTCAAAAATTTATATGAGAAGTTTCAAACAAGAAAATTTTGACTTCGCAGAGGAGTACATCCTCAAAAGATGTGAATATGTATACGAGAGTCGAAGTTTAATATTATTATTACTACTATATTGATAATCTCTTCCGAATAGATTTATTCAATACATTAAATGTTAATTCAAATATCGCGAATGTTCCCAGAAATAAAGCTATATTCTATTAGCATAGCTTTATACTGAGAATCTGCGAGCCTTTGATTAAACCTATACTATGTAAACACGAAAGCTTGCACATTTTATTTTTTTTTAAATATCAGTAAACGGCAATCGTAACAAGCTTAGAATAACTTCCAGTTTAATGAAATATGTGCAAAGTAGTAAATGATTTTAAAAATCAGCAAATGCAAATTATCAAAATTTATTTATTTTTTTAGATAATGCATCATAAAATTGTTCTACTATTTCTAAAATGTAATTAAAATAAGACTTATAGTAAACGTAATCAAAGGAGAAGCAACACATGGGAACTATCAAATGTTCACATATATGTAAAGTTTCGCATAAACACCCCAAATAGCTACTGAAATAACTATGTAACAGTAAAATCGTTCAAACGTCGTTGTGATTTCTAAACATTTTTCCAGTTGGAGAGTATGATTTGTGTAATGATAATTGGTAAACAACGAAAGTTATTGGTTAACAAGTAAAGTTACACGAAATTCGACATGAAATAATTCATATTGATAGTTAAGGAAGGATACAAATAATGAATGAAAATTTTAATCAAAAATGACTTTAAATGTTAAATATGGTATAAGGACTGACAAATATATATTTTTTCATAAAGATCATCGAAACATTTAAATCATATTTGATAAAAAAAATTTAAAACTAGAAATCATTGCGATGTAAAGCATCATCAACTTAGTTCATTTATAATGCTGTTATTGAACATAAAACCGACGTTAGATATCTAAAATTACACCAGCTATTGTAAACTGTAACGATATGACGCATTAAGAGATATTGATTTTCATAAATAGTCATGAGACATAACATGCCGTTAAAGAATTAAAATAAAAATAGAAATTATTTCTAGCCAAAGATTTCCTTATTACTATTTTATGACTGAAGCTTTTAAACCGTTTCATGATAGTATTTATCGCACTATTTGTCTTTGTGGTATTATATAGTCAATGATTCTTCAAAGGGCTTATTGTTCCTTTTCTTCCTCGGATTCGTATCTAAGAAATGAGTTGGCCCGATGTTTAGGCAAATTTTCCAGATGTTGTGTCGGTTTTATTTCCTTGTACTTTTTACTACCTGCAAGTAGATATATCCTGTTTGTAATGATATTTGTCAGTGATTTTCAATTACGGTCATACAATAATTTGTCCGTTCTTATTGTAAGTTAACATCGTAAGTAACTATATGGTTCTTCGCTTGATTTTGTTTACAATATAAATTCCTCAATATCATTAATTATTTCTGGTTCATATAGTAACATTTTATTTTATTTATAAGTTTTAGATGTGATTTATACACGATTGCATAAAAGGGAATTTCGATATAAAAACTACGTTGATATACTGCCAATATATTTCACAAAAGTTCGTAAAAGCCAGATTTAACAAGGTGGTTCCAACACCACGACACAAGACAAACGTGCTTGACTTGAATAAATTTCGGCACTACTCAGTGTTACACCATTTAAGAGAAGACACCATCTGGATTCTAAGTTTTAAAATTGAGTGGATGTTTTAGGTCGATCAGCTTGTCGACATATGATGAAGTGCCTCTGGTAACTTCTCCCCACACATTGTTATACGCTCGCATACTATTTCAGTGTAGCCTTTGCCGTATTTCTTGACGTTTCTTTGTTATTTAGTGGTGTTATTTATCTATATTTGCATATATAGTCAACGGAAAAGAAGTTGCGTTCAAATCAAACCCAGAAAAAACTACTTCAAGGCTACTTCATGCTTCGATAACATTTTAATTAGCATGTATAATAAATTTGCCATTTGCCTGTTGTGTTGATGCATTAATAAAGTTAGTTGTTCGAGATATAAGTAATTGATATCATAACCTTTTTCAGAGTGAAATATTATACAAATATTTCATGGGTTACTGTGCTCTAGTTCATAATATTTAACCCGAGGTGGTGGTAATCAACGAATGTTATATTGCACGAGGCCGAAGGCCGTGTGCAATATAATATTTGTTGATTACCACCACCGAGGGGTAAATATGAACTAGAGCACAGTAACCCATGAAATATTTGTTTTATTACATAATCACCAGTTTTTTAGTTGAATATTTTTATAAAACGAATACGACAATCACTTAACAAAATCAACAGCACCGTACCGTACGGAAAAGCTTCAAGTCATATTGAATATTGACGTATAACCCACCTACGTCACGTTGTAACTCCCGTTTTAATGTCTTATTGTCTTCTTTAACATGATTAGAACTGCATGCAGCCTTTTAATCTAATGCATTCGCCGTGTCCGTCCTCTACTCGATAAACGTCTACATGACGTGCCTGATTCGAGATCTATAAAGATAGCGCGAAATTGAGCATGAACCTTTGTGACGTCATAATAACGTAACTCACTGTTACGCGCGATTCCTCGGAAGTTTTCTACAAAACTAGACAACAACAGCGAGGTGTTCCTAAAGCCGTGCAATATAACGTTTCCATGGAAGCGTGCAATATAGTGTAAACCAATTATGTAATAAAAGGGATTATGAAGAAAATATAAATGTGGTATTTTCCACCCGAGTGACAATATCAAAAGTAATATTTTCACACGATATTGACCAATCACAGCATTTATGGTGAAAATATCGCTATGTCACATCAAAAACATGAATTTACGTGCACTTTTTCTTTTGAATTTTTCAATTGTTGAAGCATAAATGTGTCGTATTCGATTATCTTATGTTATTTTTCTCGAAATTTGTGGCTCATGTGTGTATCTAAATTAATAATGTAATAAATAGATTATTCATTGTTTCTTGATGAACAACAGTTATATTTCATCTTGTGGGGTGGATACTTTGATATTTTTCACGAATGCGAAGCTTGGGTGAAACATATCAAAGTTTCTACCTCACGAGATGAAATATAACTGGTATTTACCATGAAACAAGGAATATCCTCTATATATCATTTTCTTTCCTATCACACTTTTTTTAATAACATCCATATTTTTTAGGTACTTATATTCATTATCATTTGCATGTCTCATTAAATGTGCAGTCTTTAAATGCCCCATTGCAACCCCTAGCGTCATGCAATTTTCCATAACCATATTCTTAAGCGAAGAGTGCATTTTATGTATACTGATGAAAACTGGTCAAATCCTGTACCTTCTACTACTGCACTTAATAGGTCCAAATGGGCGATATGTACACTTTTTATTTACACACCTCTCGTATGATATTAAGTGCCATGTAACATATTTGCACTTCCCCGTTGCGGGCCCCAATGTCTGACATGCACAATTTCCGCCCACGCTTCGTCATAAAATGTTTCATGAGCCTCCACCTACGCAAATGTTAGCGAGAGCTTCAAAATCGATAGATTTCTCATTCCCAGCACAGCTCGAGCACACTGTATGATCCGGCTGTGCTGAAACGTTTCTCTCCCGTATGTCGTTTACTTCAAACGACAGTTACCAAATACAAAAAAATGCACAAGTCACCCTTTGGCATTCTAAAGCTGGTATGATATACAAAAATACTGCCCAAACATGCATGTCTCAAGGGTGATTATGGTAAACCTCCATTGCAATACACGCCCGTCGTACAAGCAGCGACTGAACCGAAATATCCGACTTGTGGTTGGAATGACTTCTACTTAATCCAGATGTATTTCTTGCTTTCAATGTCATGGGCAAATACGTTACTTGTATGCCTCCTCTCTCTGACAATGCCATAGATCGGTGTATGTCTTTCAATAGACGGACAATGTCTTACACAAACGTATTATTTTTAATTTATTTTGGTCATTGTCGTATTTTGGTCATTGTCAGTAACATAACGCAAACTGGTGATATTTTCCTTTACACCTCAAATTTTCGTATGTTTGTATATGTACTCCGGTTGCCTTGGTTAACTGTAAGTAAGACTGGGTTATGTCTTTTGGTCGGGATATCATACTGTATATAAAAATTTACATTTGAGTCGCCCGGTTAAAGTGTTGCGTACATTGTTAAGTACAGTAGGATTCACAAATGAAATTAGTTTTTCTTAATTTCTTTGATTCTTTTTTATTTATTTATTTATTATTATTATCATTTTTCCTTTTTCATTTTTGTTTACCTATTTGGTTTTAAAGATAAAATAGTGATAAAGTGTAGCTTTTGTTTAAAACTATTTTTACTCTTGATGATCGAAAAATGGCGAGGAAAGACTGTTTAAATATTTATTCATAAGCCTAAAGCATTTTTATACCTTGATCAATTTCCGGAGTAGCGGTAATAAGTTGTTGTTTACTTCTATTGTTACTTTTTATTTTTGTTTGAGTTTTCTTTGCAATTTGTCATTCTCTATGTGCTTTAAACTTATCACAGATGAATGTCTATCTAAATTCATAATCATTATATCAGTAAATGTTTTATCCTTTAGCTTAATGATAGAGGGTATTCCTTGTTTCTTGATGAATACCAGTTTTATTTCATCGAGTGAGATGGGAACTTTGATATTTTTCACGAGTGCGAAGAACGAAATATTACTAATATTCATTAAGAAACAAGGAATATCTTATTCATTACATTTGTTTTCTCGCTTTCATTCACAGAAGAACATAACTACTAGTTCCGCCAAACGCTGTTCCGCCATTGTATTGTACAGAGTTATTTGCCATTGCGATTAATGCGTCGAAATTTTTGTGATCATAACGTGATATTTCTACTCAAAAATATGACGTCATTTTTGCGCAAAACTAATAACGTAACAATCAAAACGATATTTCCACTGTCAATGCTGCATTCCGATTTGTCGAAAGCGAGTGAAAATAGCAAAATTGAGTTTTGGAGTAAAGTAAATCGATTTTATGTGTACCGTAAAATCTTATAATTCACTGAGTATGATTCGACAAAATATCGATGTGGTATTTCTCATTTTGCCGCTACTGATATAGAATCAGACATTTCTCAGTTGAATGAATTTTAATTTTGAACATATTTGCAAGTGTTGGAAAATACTTTCCAACCGCATTTTCTTTCACAAATTGATCTTAATTGTGGTATTTAAGTCATTAGTTCATTTGAACCTAAATTAACATATATTGTTACGTTATTCACATGTAGTTCTTACTTTGGAAGAAACATATCAGTCGTCTGAAGTACAATTCATTTGTCCAGTTATCTTAACTTTTAACTTACTTGTGGTACAATACATTTGTCCAGCTATCTTAACTTACTTGTGGTACAATACATTTGTCCAGTAATCTTAACTTACTTGTGGTAAATATATTTGTCCAGTTATCTTAACTTACTTGTGGTACAATACATTTGCCCGGTTATCTTAACTTACTTGCGGTACAATACATTTGTCCAGTTATCTTAACTTACTTGAGATACAATACATTTGTCCAGTTATCTTAACGTACTTGTGGTACAATAAATTTGTCCAGTTATCTTAACTTACTTGTGGTACATTACATTTGTCAAATTATCTTAACTTACTTGCGGTACAATACATTTGTCCAGTTATCTTAACTTACTTGTAGTACAATACATTTGTCAAATTATCTTAACTTACTTGTAGTACAATACATTTGTCAAATTATCTTAACTTACTTGCGGTACAATACATTTGTCCAGTTATCTTAACTTACTTGTGGTACAATACATTTGTCAAGTTATCTTAACTTACTTGTAGTACAATACATTTGTCCAGTTATCTTAACTTACTTGTGGTACAATATATTTGTCCAGTTAACTTAACTTACTTGTAGTACAATACATTTGTCCAGTTATCTTAACTTACTTGTGGTACAATATATTTGTCAAGTTATCTTTACTTACTTGTGGTACATTACATTTGTCCAGTTATCTTAACGTACTTGTGGTACAATACATTTGTCCAGTTATCTGAATTTACTTGTGGTACAATACACTTGTCCAGTTATCTTAACATATTTGAGTTACAACACATTTTTCCAGTTATCTTAACATACTTGAGTTACAATACATTTGTCCAGTTATCTGAACTTACTTGTGGTACAATACATTTGTCCAGTTATCTTAACATACTTGAGTTACAATAGATTGGTCCAGTAATCTGAACTTAGTTGTGTTACAATACACCTGTCCATTTATCTTAACTTACTTGCGGTACAAAACATATATCCAGTTATCTTAACATACTTGAGTTACAATAGATTGGTCCAGTTATCTTAACTTACTTGTAGTACAATACATTTGTCCAGTTATCTTAACGTACTTGTAGTACAATATATTTGTCCAGTTATCTTAACTTACTTGTGGTACAATACATTTGTCCAGTTATCTTAACGTACTTGTAGTACAATATATTTGTCCAGTTAACTTAACTTACTTTTGGTACAATGCATTTGTCCAGTTATCTTAACTTACTTGAGGTACATTACATTTGTTTTTGTTTATCAAATAATTTAACAACTTTGCTATTATATTATAAGTATAGCGTCCTTTTATTCTTGGATATCAGCGTTGAATTTTGTATTTGAATGATTTTTTTTCTTTTTTTTTCTTTAAAACTCTTTGATGATGTGACCCACCAGTAATTATAACGTTCAAATGCGACTGACATTTGGCACTATAAAGCATATTTCAATCGTTAGTTTTACAGAATGGTCTGGCCTGTAATTGAATATTTCGTGTTCTAGTATGAATCATAATCTCTGTATATACCGATATTCTGCATTCAGTTGAATTTTATTTCTTCTGGTATTGAATCAAAATTGGTATTGGCTAAAAATGATGCGACAGATGCTTTTGATTCTATTTGTCGCAAGGTCTAGTCCTCGTTAACTGTTAAAGTTTTGACGCGCTTGTACACAATTTTTTTCTATTCTACACATCCTTCACTTCTACGATATGGTTTTAAATCTAGCACACCCTTCACTTCTACGATTTGGTTTTAATTCTACACACACTTCACTTCTACGATATAGTTTTAATTCTAGCACACCCTTCACATCTACGATTCGGTTTTCATTCTACACATCCTTCACTTCGACGATATGGTTTTAATTCTAGCACACCCTTCACTTCTACGATTTAGTTTTCATTCTACACATCCTTCAATTCTACGATATGGTTTTAATTCTAGCACACCCTTCACATCTACGATTTGGTTTTCATTCTACACATCCTTCACTTCTACGATTTGGTTTTAATTCTACACATCCTTCACTTCTACGATTTGGTTTTCATTCTACACATCCTTCACTTCTACGATATGGTTTTAATTCTACACACCCTTCACTTCTATGATTCAGTTTTAATTCTAGCACACTTTTCACTTCTATGATTCAGTTTTAATTCTAGCACACTTTTCACTTCTACGATGTAGTTTTAATTCTAGCACAGCTTTCACTTCTACGATATGGTTTTAATTTATCACAACTTTCACTTCTACGATTTAGTATAATAGTTTTCTTGGTTCAGTATTTTCCTGTAATTATCAGTTTTTATTTTGGTGACTGGGATCAAATTTCTAAATTATTGAATTATTGATTAATTGATTTCTCTATAGAAATATCTGTTTATTTATTTATTTATTCAAATACTTATCTTTTGTTTCAAAGTCTTCTTCCTAGACATGGTCTCACGTTTTAGCTACGATTTCCTATAAAATTGTTGTTTTTTTTAGATAAGATTCCTACAGCTGTATTGGTATTCCATTAACCATGTAACTGTTTGATTTTGACAAGCCCTAAGTATTTTACCTTTTACTTACATATTTAAAACCTCTACTGGAATAATGTGTATCCTTTCCTATCATCTGATGCCTATAAACAGCGTGACACACATCTGTGTCAACAAATGTATAATTATAGTTTGTTCACAACAATATCTCATTTATCTAAATAAACTAGATAACATATGACGACGACTGCATATATTAGAATTAAAACGTATCATTTCCACGAGTGTCAATAAGAAAAAAACATACAACTTCCTACATGTAAGAATGGGAACACAAGGGGTGAGCATTAAGATGCAAAATAGGTACTCAAGTGCGTAATATACATATCTTTGCATAAGTAATGAACTAAAGTTACATTCAATTCGCCATAAAATGATACATATCGATTGACAATAATTATACAAACAGTGAATGAAATGACAGACAACTTCCTAGAGTTCTTGTGGAATCTATTTCATTTCCATTGGCTATGTATGTTATTTTGTGACGGATATGCAAAATTGGCTCGTGATATTGTTTAGTTTTAAGAATCATATATCATTGTCTGTGTTATACCACTCAACAGCATTAGGCGTGGTATATCGCAACACAAATTGGCACACCTAACACTGAATGTTCTACAGATGTTTTAAACATGTTTTAAACAAGTTTTGTAAATGTTTTATCTTAAAGCAACATTGAGCATTGCAAATGCATTTCTACGAAAGAACATTATATATTGCATTTTTACATCGCTAAACAATTTTGCACAATGTTAATTTTACATCTTCAAATACCCCGAAACATCTTAGTACAAAGTGTATGTATTTTCTCGAAACAACTTTGTACAATTGACTTTAAATGTATTTTATTGTACTAAAAATACAAATGGATTAGGCACAAGTTATTACAACTTATGAAGCCTTCTCCAATCAACATGAAATATTTACATGTGATGACAATCATATAATAGGTATAAAAAATAATTGAATTTATCAGAGTACATAATAACAAGATAAATTATACCATATATTATATTATGATATGATGTTTAAAATCTTCTGCTGGACTCTATAAATGATTGCACAAGTTCAAATACATGACAATTTACTTCCAAATCCAAGCTTTCATTTTCGTAAAGTAATAAATCTAAATGTACTTGTATATTTAGATCATTTAAAACTTGGAACATGTCTGTACGAGCAGCAGCATAATTTTGTCATTCAAAAAAGAAATGGTTAACATTTTCACAAATGTTGTCATAATTTATACAAATAGAATTTGGTGCCAAATTTACACGGAAAAGGGTCATTTGTACATATCTCGGAACATCGTTGTTATTATACGAAACAACTTTGTACAATTAAACAATTTAGAATAGTCTAACTTGTATTGTCTGTCGCATACACAGCATCATAAGGCAACTTTACACACCATATCGCATTGTATATTAATATTTTGCGTTTTATTTCCGTGATTTTGATATCGCAGTTATTTTGCGTCTAATATGTCGTATGGAATTAAATATCTCCCCGCTATTGAGTTGTTTCACACTCAATTTTATTGATCAATGCCACTGTTAAATCCATACATACATGGACTATACTATTTCTTCTATTCATTTTAAACTTACCGTTTCATTAATGGTGTAACTTACACCACTCCGTTACTTATAACAGGTCCCTGTGATAGCATGTGTGTAATTTATAACTTATGTTGTACATAGTAATGACGCATTATGGCTATTTCTGAGAAAAAAATCTCCTATCATTGCCAGTAGCCGTACATCTGTCCAGTCTTTACTCATATTGTCCCATCGGCAGTTGCAGACTTGTATGTTTTAATGCTTTGTGACGTTAGACTTTAATTGGATGTTTGTGAGCAGTGATGTATAGGGAGGAGGAGTTAGCCTCGTATGGTCCTTAACGCTTGGATGGAGCAAAGAAGGTAAAACACAAATATATGTATATTGGATGCTTTAATAAATAATGCTGGAAAATTTTAAAAGATATATATATATATATATATATGTATATAATCTAATTGTCACTTAAATATAATTGTTAAATAAGGATTTTGAAATGAAAAATAAATAATAACGAAAACAAATGTATGGTCTATGACGTATTGAAGTAAAATAAATTTAAAAGCTTCATACGAATTTATGAAATTAATAGATTTAATCTGAATACAAAGGACGTGAATTTGTATCGCATCGATATATAGATATCAATAGATGTATAACCTAAGGTAGAAATATCACTCTACAAAAACCAGGATTCACTCGTTCAATAATACTAATATTCAATTCTGGAATTAATATACATTTGTCGAGAGGCTGTAAACGTATGCATTACACATTTCTGCATTAAATCTTTGTTTTGATAGACCCACGCGTATGCTTACTTTATAGCAACTAAGGAGAAAAAATTCAAACTTTGTCCCTCATGTAACTGGTTTTGTTGGGTGTTCCCAGAACCAACTCGCCTCTGTGTGGACGACTGATCTGAATCAATTCGCGTAGGAGGAAATCTGCTGACTCAACAATAACGTTTGTCATTTCATTCTTTAAATATCTCGTTATCATAAATAATTAAATTGCAGAAACGATCGACAGATATATATACACACATATATTATCCAAATTATGCATGTTATTGTCAATGTTTTGAAGATTCTAAATGTCAAATAAATTGAAAACATATCAGAATAAATGGATTTCAAAAATAGATGTGATGCCAAAACTTATTTTTTATTGAAGAACATGTAATTATAATTGTGTTTTAAACAACTTAATATTTAGTTATATATTATATACAAAGCTCGGTAAAATAAAAATGTTACACATTATGACACATATATTTCACAGCAAATGTAGCGTATCTTGCCTACATAACAATTAAAAACACAATGCATTTAAATAAATAACACCAGGGATAATTACTAATATTACAAATAATTTGGATGTTACTAACATATCAATTTAAAAGGACGAGAACGCAATGTTTACTTGATAAATAACGCAACTTGGACGACAGGTAACTATGCTAACTATCAGAAAAGTCATTTCTATGCCAAATTTCCAAGGACAGCATTTCTAAATCAATCGAGTAAAACACAAAACTCTCGTTACTTCTCTGTCTATGTCAAATACTCAGAAGGCATTTCTACACTAAAATTACGAAGAAGGCGTTTCCAAGTTGAAATCTCGGATGGTTTCTGTATCAAAATTCAAAGAACATGTTTATGCTAAGATTCTAAGAACGACATTTCTAGTATTTCCAATAGTCACAAGACATTTTATGTGAAATTCTTAAGGAGACATTTCTATGGAGAAATTATTTCAAGTTATGGAGTAGTATCAATCATACCTGCACTGTAAACGGTTACCGTAGATATTGTTATTTCAAACCCTCGGGGAAGAAATATTTCTACAACTATTTCAAACCATCGAATTAAGACTGGAGTTGTATATCAAACCATTAGACTGCGGGTGATGAGTATCATATACCGCAGAATCGAAGTCAGATTCTACATTTTTAAAAGAACAGAAAGTTGATACACAATAAACTATGTTATTACAATACCATGGTATACCTTATCGAGTTTACATATACAATTCCATGGTATGCCTTATCAAATTACCATACAATACCATGAAATGCCTTCTCGAGTTAACCATACAAAACCATGAAATGCCTTCTCGAGTTTAACTTACAATACCATGAAATGCCTTCTCGAGTTTAACTTACAATACCATGGTAGTTACACGAGTTTACCTTACAATACCATGAAATGCCTTCTCGCGTTTACCATACAATACCATGAAATGCCTTCTCGAGTTTGCCTTACAATACCATGAAATGCCTTCTCGAGTTTACCTTACAATACCATGGTAGTTACACGACTTTACCTTACAATACCATGATATGCCTTCTCGATATTACCGTCCAATATAATGGTAGGACTTCTTGAGTTTATCTTCCAATATCATGGTAGTTACACCGGTTTACCATACAATACCATGAAATGCCTTCTGGAGTTTACCATACAATACCATGAAATGCCTTCTCGAGTATACCTTACAATACCATGATATGCCTTCTCTAGTTTACCTTACAATACCATGAAATGCCTTCTCTAGTTTACCTTACAATACCATGAAATGCCTTCTCTAGTTTACCTTAAAATACCATGAAATGCCTTCTCGAGTTTACCTTACAATACCATGAAATGCCTTCTCGAGTTTAGCATACAATACCATGATATGCCTTCTCGAGTTTACCATACAATCCCATGAAATGCCTTCTCGAGTTTACCTTACAATACCATGAAATGCCTTCTCGAGTATACCTTACAATACCATGGTAGTTACACGGGTTTAGCATACAATACCATGAAATGCCTTCTCGATATTACCGTCCAATATCATGGTAGGACTTCCTGAGTTTATCTTCCAATATCATGGTAGGACTTTTCGAGTTTACCTTACAATACCATGGTAGTTACACGGGTTTACCATACAATACCATGAAATGCCTTCTCGAGTACCATACAATACCATGAAATGCCTTCTTTAGTTTAATACCATGAAATGCCTTCTCGAGTTTACCTTACATTACCATGAAATGCCTTCTCGAGTTTACCTTACAATACCATGAAATGCCTTCTCGAGTTTACCATACAATATCATGAAATGCCCTCTCGAGTTTACCTTACAATACCATAAAAAGCCTTCTCGAGTTTACCATACAATACCATGAAATGCCTTCTCGAGTTTACCTTACAATACCATGAAATGCCTTCTCGAGTTTACCATACAATATCATGAAATGCCTTCTCGAGTTTACCTTACTATACCATAAAAAGCCTTCTCGAGTTTACCATACAATACCATGAAATGCCTTCACGAGTTTACCTTACAATATCATGGTAGGACTTCTCGAGTTTACCTTACAATATCATGGTAGGACTTCTCGAATTTACCTTCCAATATCATGGTAGGACTTCTCGAGTTTACCTTACAATACTATGGTAGTTACACGAGTTTACCATACAATACCATGCAATGCCTTTCCGAGTTTACCTTACAATACCATGGTAGGTCTTCTCGAGTTTACCTTACAATATCATGGTAGGACTTATAGAGTTTACCTTACAATATCATGGTAGGACTTACAGAGTTTACCTTACAATCTCATGGTAGGACTTATAGAGTTTACCTTACAATATCATGGTAGGACTTATAGAGTTTACCTTACAATATCATGGTAGGACTTCTCGAGTTTACCTTCCAATATCATGGTAGGACTTCTCGAGTTTACCTTCCAATATCTTGGTAGGACTTATCGAGTTTACCTTCCAAAATCATGATATGCCTTCTCGAGTTTAACTTCCAATATCATGGTAGGACTTCTCGATTTTACCTTAATAGTACTATGGTAGGCCTTCACGAGATTATGTTATGATAAGAATGTTTTGAACCAATGGTAAGCAACCTCTGGTCACACAATTGGTTCGTCTTTTTTAGGATTGAGGAGTTATGCTATGAACAAAAAAATGTTCATATGAGAGACGGATCAATAAGTACAATCCGATCATACAAAAGTCTTACATAAATGTGGTTAAAAGGGACCATCAAAATAATATCAAAAATAATAAGTCAATCTTAAGCAGTCTAAAAACGTGTTGACGTTTTACGTTTACCTAGAAGGACAGCTGTATAATATTTAAGCCAATGAAATCAACCTCCTTATCACCTTCTGTATTCCTTTCGATTCCTTCTTCTAAATCACATTATTGCGCCGTATGAAAATTTTTTTTAATCAATACAAAGTTTAGTAAAAACATATTTTATTTCTTCCGTATTTTTATATATAAATCGGTTTTTAGTCATTCAACAATTTGTAGTGGATATTTATGACTTTCCAGATTCATAACTGAACAGAACACATTACACTACGATCCGATCCAACGACGTGTGATTGTATGATACTGTTGTTTTGTACGCTACACACCATGTTTATTACCATTTTCTATATGTTACATTTGATAATGAATCCCTTACTATATTAATACATGAACTACTACCAGATCACTAACAATATAAATAATAAGACCGTTCGTTTTGATAAACCTCGGGGACTAACTCATCACTAGCATAACAATTCATATTCAAAAACAAATGTCCTTTGGGAATAAATTGATCATTTTCTTAACACAATTATCTATGGTGATTGAGTAAAATCATAGAATTTCCGAACAAAGTTTTCTTTGCTATTAATATCTAAGCATGTGTTGAGCGGTCTGTTGTCTGTCTGCATCAAATTTAATATCGATGCATTGCAACTAATCGTCAAAAGGTAAATGGGGTGTGAAGTCGATCTCAGTGCACGTGGACACTATAATGTAACGTTAGTAGTGGCATCATGTTACCATCGTTACACAGCAATGTATCCAGCTATTGCACGTCTCTGGTGAGGAGTGGGTTTAGGTATAATGTCATGATATGATTTTCTTCTGGTGGTGTATTTTAACGTAGTCAATGAACCTATGAAGAAAACCATCCAGACTTTACTGTTCAGTATATTAGACGCGGCATCTGTTTGACAACGCTTGGAAGAGCTAAATTGACAGAGTTTTGAAGACCTCTGGGACCTATTTTGTGGTGTGTGGTACAAGCTGTTGGTAAGACATTTCACCACATCACCTAGCAACAGTGCTCCTTGTCTACTAATTGTGAAACATGACAATATAACGAACACATACCCCCTCCATTTCATAGGGGAACTGTTCATTTTTCGGTGCCGGTGATATGTTACTAAATTCTCATAATTTCATCCTACAATTAATGCTAATGAATAGTTATTGCTTGACTGTAAACTCGTCTGGAGAATTTTATACGAGAAATGTCACCCCCTTCAGATCTGACAGGAAACTTTAAATTTTTGACTACATTTTTTTCCCTAAAAACACTTGTTGAATAATATTAACTATTTAACTGACAGTTACTTATAATATAAATAGTGCATGTCTTATCATCATTTTGCATTACACATCAGCTTGGTAATACGGTCAAACCTGCCATGTGGCGACCACTTCTGTATAAAGACCATATTAAATATTTCTCTTGGTTTTTTTCACATTTTTTTTATATATGCTTGTTATTGTCCACTACATATCTGCTATTGGACATTTTATATTTCCCAGTTATTGTCCACTACATACCGTCTAGGGTTTTTTTTACGTTTAACTATTATTATTTACTACATATCTGCTATTGGACATTATATATTTGCCTGTTATTGACCACTACATAATTGCTAGGGGACATTTTATATTTGCCTGTTATTGACCACTACACAATTGCTATTGGACATTTTATATTTGCCTGTTATTGACCACTACACAATTGCTAGGGGACATTTTATATTTGCCTGTTATTGTCCACTACATAATTGCTATTGGACATTTTATATTTGCCTGTTATTGACCACTACACAATTGCTATTGGATATTTTATATTTCCCTATTTTTCAACTACATATCTGGAAGGGGACATTTGATATTTCTCTATTATTTACTATTTAGTATTATTGTCCTCTATTTATCTGCTTGGGAGATATTATATAGTAGTTTTTAGCTCAGATCGTATATGATCGTGCATGGTTTTGGGATGATTTGCATTTGAAATGGATATTGCACCTTGGAGCGATTAACTGACAAATAGTAAAACACGGAAGTCTGCGATCTGTTGGCAAATCCCAGCTATTATTGTTTACATGGTTTATACCTGTCAAAACTAAATTACAAATCGATAGAAAGGCAAGCTGTTACATAGTCCGGCTGGTACATCCATAACGAGATCTGCAGTCAAGGAGAAATAAGGTGTTATTTTAAAATATGCCCTTAAGTCTTCTGATGCTTTTACACACAACGGGAGAAAACTGAACAAATATAATACATGTATTTTAAATATAACACCAATATCTATCGACTCCTTAGGATATTCAGTAGAGGACTTAAAGGAATAACTTTATTTTCATAAAACGATTAATGATTTCACATATGATTCCCATAACAATCTGAAGATGGTTATATTTTTACAAAAACCAAATGTACTTATATCTAATTAAATATTAGTTTTTTCAGCAATAAACTATATCTTGTGGAATTTATAGTTAACTTATATTCCCAAAAATAGTGTAATATATATATATATTTACATTATTTACTTAATCTTTGATGTTATACTTTTAGGGCCTAACCATAAAACCCTTTAATAACTATGATTTAAGATGTGACAGCCATTTAGACAGATCAGTTGAGGTTTCCTCGTCAACGTTAGTGCAATTTACACGTCAATATGAATGACTCTTCCAAATTTACATTAGCGACATTTCCAAGTTAACACTAGTGATGTTTTTACCTCAACACTAATGCCATTTTCAAGTAGATTTTAGCGACATTTCCTCATCAAAATTAGTGCCATTTCCATGTCAACATTAGTGCCGTTTCCTCATTAACATTAGTGATATTTTCATTTAAACATTAGTGTCATAAGTCGATATTAGTGACATTTCCACGTCAACATTAGTGACATTTCCACGTCAACATTAGTGAGGTTTCCACCTCAACATTAGAGACATATCCACGTCAACATTTGTGACGTTTCCACCTCAACAATAGTGACATATCCACGCTAACATTAGTGACGTTTCCACCTCAACATTAGTGACATATCCACGTTAACATTAGTGACGTTTTCACCTCAACATTAGTGACATATCCACGTTAACATTAGTGAGGTTTCCACCTCAACATAAGTGCCATTTCCACGTCAACATTAGTGACATTTCCACGTCAACATTAGTGACATATCCACGTTAACATTAGTGACGTTTCCACCTCAACATTAGTGACATTTCAACGCCAACATTAGTGACATTTCCACGTCAACATTAGTGACATTTCAACGCCAACATTAGTGACATTTCAACGCCAACATTAGTGCCATTTCCACATCATCATTTGTGACATTTCAACGCCAACATTAGTGCCATTTCTACGTCAACATTAGTGACGTTTCAACGTCAACATTAGTGTCATTTCCACGTCAACATTAGTGACATTTCAACGCCAACATTAGTGACATTTCCACGTCAACATTAGTGCCATTTCCATGTCAACATTAGTGACATTTCAACGCCAACATTAGTGCCATTTCCACGTCAACATTTGTGACATTTCCAGGTGAACATTAGTGACATTTCCACATTAACATTAGTGACATTTCCACATCAACATTAGTGACATTTCCACCTCAACATGAGTGACATTTCCATGTCAACATTAGTACCGTTTCCTCATCAACATTAGTGATATTTTCATCTGAACATTAGTGCCATTTTCACGTTGATATTAGCGACATTTCCTCCTCATAATTAGTTACAGTTCCATGTCAACATTAGTACCGTTTCTATGTTAACATTAGGGACCTTTTCACCTCAACATTAATACCGATTCCACGTCAACATTAGTGACATTTCCTCGTCAACATTCGTGACATATCCACGTCAAAATTAGAGACATTTCCATGTCAACATTAGTGACATATTCACATAATATTTGGGACAGTTTCTTGTCAACATTAGTGACATTTTTACATAAATATTTGGGACATTTTCTTGTCAACATTAGTGACATTTCCTCGTTAACATTAGTCACATTTTATTGTCGATATTTGCGGCATTTCCATGTTCATAAGGGCATTTCCTCGTCAACATTTGTGACATTTCCACGTCAACATTTGTGACATTTCCATGTCATCGTTAGTGCCATTTCCATGTCAACATTAGTGACATTTCCATGTTAACATTAGTGATGTTTCCACCTCAACATTAGTGACATATCCACGTTAACATTAGTGACGTTTCCACCTCAACATTAGTGACATATCCACGTTAACATTAGTGAGGTTTCCACCTCAACATTAGTGACATATCCACGTTAACATTAGTGACGTTTC
>SAYR01075560.1:53807-173901 GCA_004382745.1 Argopecten irradians irradians | reverse complement strand
GTCAACATTAGTGACATTTCAACGCCAACATTAGTGACATTTCCACGTCAACATTAGTGCCATTTCCATGTCAACATTAGTGACATTTCAACGCCAACATTAGTGCCATTTCCACGTCAACATTTGTGACATTTCCAGGTGAACATTAGTGACATTTCCACATTAACATTAGTGACATTTCCACATCAACATTAGTGACATTTCCACGTCAACATTTGAGACATTTCCATGTCAACATTAGTGACATTTCCACATCAACATTAGTGATATTTTCATCTGAACATTAGTGCCATTTTCACGTCGATATTAGCGACATTTCCTCCTCATAATTAGTTACATTTCCATGTCAACATTAGTACCGTTTCTATGTTAACATTAGGGACCTTTTCACCTCAACATTAATACCGATTCCACGTCAACATTAGTGACATTTCCTCGTCAACATTCGTGACATATCCACGTCAAAATTAGAGACATTTCCATGTCAACATTAGTGACATATTCACATAACATTTGGGACAGTTTCTTGTCAACATTAGTGACATTTTTACATAAATATTTGGGACATTTTCTTGTCAACATTAGTGACATTTCCTCGTTAACATTAGTCACATTTTATTGTCGATATTTGCGGCATTTCCATGTTCATAAGGGCATTTCCTCGTCAACATTTGTGACATTTCCACGTCAACATTTGTGACATTTCCATGTCATCGTTAGTGCCATTTCCATGTCAACATTAGTGACATTTCCATGTTAACATTAGTGATGTTTCCACCTCAACATTAGTGACATATCCACGTTAACATTAGTGACGTTTCCACCTCAACATTAGTGACATATCCACGTTAACATTAGTGAGGTTTCCACCTCAACATTAGTGACATATCCACGTTAACATTAGTGACGTTTCCACCTCAACATTAGTGACATATCCACGTTAACATTAGTGACATTTCCACCTCAACATTAGTGAAATATCCACGTTAACATTAGTGACGTTTCCACCTCAACATTAGTGACATATCCACGTTAACATAAGTGAGGTTTTCACTTCAACATTAGTGTAATAAGTCGATATTAGTGACATTTCCACGTCAACATTCGTGACATTTCCACATCAACATTTGTGACATTTCCACGTCAACATTTGTGACATTTCCACGTCAACATTTGTGACATTTCCACATCAACATTAGTGACATTTCCACATCAACAATTGTGACATTTCCACGTCAACATTTGTGACATTTCCACATCAACATTTGTGACATTTCCACATCAACATTAGTGACATTTCCACGTCAACATTTGTGACATTTCCACGTCAACATTAGTGACATTTCCATTTCAACATTAGTGACATTTCCACATCAACATTAGTGACATTTCCACATCAACATTAGTGACATTTCCACATCAACATTTGTGATATTTCCACATCAACATTTGTGACATTTCCACATCAACATTAGTGACATTTCCACGTCAACATTTGTGACATTTCCACGTCAACATTAGTACCGTTTTCTCGTCAACAGTAATGACGTCATGTTTATTAGCTAATAGCCTTCACTTTGGATTAGTTGGTTTATAGTGGCACGCGAATGTTGATATAACTCCATAAACGATAGTTTAATAATTAAAAAGATTATTTTATCATGCTTAGTGCTAAATGTCCTTATTCTTTGTAGATTTTGTGTCTTCTTCATTCATCACACGCGTACGTTTGGCTATGGTTTCTAAGTCCTAAGGGGAAGTGACAGATGTATAACAAATATGCTCTTTATAGATGTCATCCTCAATATTAACGTGTTTTCGTATATTAACAAGATTTCTTATTTAGTCCATATTTAATTTAGATTTACAAGAAAGATCTAGAGGTGGGGTTGCAAAATCCGCCCACGCGTCGATATTTTTTCAAATTTTGAAGTGTTAAAGGTCTAGGTACATAACGACTTTTTATGTGCTTATTATTTTGTATGTTTTAAAAAGGCATAAAGGGCCTGATATGATGTTTTCTAAAGTTACTTTGGGTATGTGGCAAGGGGACCCCTTGTGTCCATCTTTTGAACATATTTTTATTATTTTTTTATTATTTTGGATATTTAAAAAACTTCATTCTTTATTTTATATCCATTTATAATGATATTTACGAATTATTTATTACGACAAATTGATTTTGAAGCAAAAAAAAAAAAATATTTTTGTCTGGATAAAAATTGAGGATATTGGGTTTGCTCGAAATATTTGGCATGTTATCGATTTTGTCAACACTTTTAAACCATTTTAAAAACATGCTATAGGTATAATATAATGACAGATACTTTTTCAAGAAAACAAGAGGCCCATGGGCCTTCACAGTCACCTGAGTTACAATATATAATGAAACAAATAAGGAAACAAATTAAAGACATATAAACACTGTATGCTGGGCCTTGAGGTTAGTCAGTGATTTATAAATTTGACTTTTTAGACCATAAAGAGTATTTGCTTCCATCAAACCTGTGAACTTAGAGGTATTTTTTGAAATTTTAATCATTTTGACCCTGTTTGGTCCTGCCCCTCTGGTCCCCTAGGGGGTCATCGAGGACGGATCTGGATGTTAAAATGCTATATCTTAGGCTAATAACTCTAATCAAGTTTGACTAATTTCCTTTGAAAATTGGGCAAATAATGTTCAAAAATATGTTTTTCCTATATAAACTAAAGTAAACTTGACCCCCTCCCCAGGGGGTAACGTGAGACGCCAAGGTCATATAATTCACAATTTTTATAAAACACCTTAAGACCTTTCCATCTATAATTATTTGATTCTACTATTTCCAGAATTTTAGAAGATTTTTGAAGTTTTAGCCTATTTGACCCTTTTTTAGCCCCGCCCCTCTGCCCCCAGGGGGTTGGCCAGGACCAATGTGGATGTGATATCAAAATGCTATCTCAGGCTAATAATTCTAACCAAGTTTGACTCATTTCCTATGAAAATTGAGCAAAAAATGCTCATTAATGTGTTTTTCCTATATAAACTATAGTAAACTTGACCCCCTCCCCATGGGGAAACATGAGACCCCAGGGTCATATAATTTACAATTTTTATAAAACAAACTTTAAGACCTTTTGATTCTATTAAGTGTATTTGATTCTAACATATCCAGAATTTTTTAGAAGAATATTTTTTGAAGTTATAGCCTGTTTTGACCTTTTTTGGCTCCCGCCCTCTTGCCCCAGGGGGTTCCAGCCTGGTACATATAGGCATATGTATGTTAAAATGCTATCTCAGGTTAATAATTCTAACCTAGTTTGATTCGTTTTCAATGAAAATGGCAAAAAATGTTCATAAATGTTGTTTTTTCCCTATATAAACTATAAGTAAACTTGACCCCCTCCCCAGGGGGAACGTGAGACCACAGGGTCATAATAATCACAATTTTTTGTAAAGGAGCTTAAGACCTTTCTATTATGAAAAAGTATTTGATTCTACAATCTTCCAGAATTTCAGAAGAAGATTTTGAAGTTTTAGCCTATTTTACCCCTTTTAAACCCGCCCTAAGGCCCCTGGGGGTCAGTCATAGAAAATTTGTTAATATGATTAAATGGTCAATCTCATACTGATAATTCTGACAACATTTGACTCATTTCCTATTACAAATGACCAAAATAATGCTCAAAAAATGTGTTTTCCCAATATAAACTATAGTAAACTTAACCTCCTCCCCAGGGGGAAACTAGAGACCCCAGGGTCATATAATTCACAATTTTTGTAAACGACCTTAAGACCTTTCTATTTATGAAAAGTATTTGATTCTACAATTTCCAGAATTTCAGAAGAAGATTTTTGAAGTTTTAGCCTATTTGACCCTTTTAACCCCGCCCCTAAAGCCCCTGGGGGTCAGTCTTAGAAAATTTGTTAATAGGATTAAATGGCCATCTTATACTGATAATTCTGACAACATTTGACTCATTTCCTATCACAAATGACCAAATAATGCTCAAAAATGTGTTTTCCCAATATCAACTATAGTAAACTAAACCTCCTCCCCAGGGGGAAACTAGAGACACCAGGGTCATATAATTCACAATTTTTGTAAAGGACCTTAAGACCTTTCTATCTATGAAGAGTATTTGATTCTGCCACATTTGTGAGTAGAGAAGAAGATTTTTGAAATTTTACTCAATTTTACCCCTTTTGGCCCCTCCCACAGCCCCCTGGGGGGTGGGGACCATATAATTCACAATTTTGATTGGCCTTATGCCTTAGAAGGTTTGTGCAAAAATTCATTCATTGAAATTGCTTCAGCAGTTTTGGAGAAGAAGTCGAAAATGTAAATTGTTTACGGACATACGACGCACGACGCACGACGACGGACAAAAGGCGATTAGAATAGGTCACTTGAGACTTCGTCTCAGGTAACCTAAAAATGAAATCCGGGAAAAAGGCATTTCAATGGCTGAAATGTAGCGAGGGAATTTTTCTAAAAAAAAATTATATTTGCCCTAGTTGACCATAAATTTAAAATTGATCATAGACACCATAATAAAACAACAGTAAGTGATAGAGTTTTTTTGTTAAGTAACATATATACTCTAAAATTAGTGCATTTTTATTTCAGCATTTTCCCAAGCAGTACAAAAAAGCCTATATATGCTCTTTGGTGAAACAAATAGTTTCTCTTTTCATATCAGAAATCAAATAATTATAAAGTATTAATAAAGGAGTATATTTTCGTCAGCAACTTAAACGAGAGGATACAAATTAAGATTATCCATCTCTCCTGTGTAGATAAAAACTATTTTAAATTGAATTAAAAATGATTAAAGAGGGAAACAGAGTTACATTTGATTTTAAAATTAAATATGTATAATTCAAAAATAATACCAGCACCACAAACGCTACAATCTTAATTTTGAGCAATCAGACGGCTTTTGTTTTGAAACAATGGCAACAATGTATTTAAAACTGTTACTATCTCATTCGGCATACCCCATAACCCATATGTACCAATTTTCAATAATATCTAATAATATCTAAATTTCAACCAATCAGTGACCTCCATTTTGTTTTCATGGCAAAGAATCTTTTTAAAAGTGATTCCATGTTATTCAGCAAATTTTATAACCCCTATATACAAGTTTTCATTTAATTCTGACAATATCTAAATTTCAACCAATCAGAGGCCTCCATTTTGTTTCCATGGCAACTATTCTTTTTTGAAAGTGATACCGTGTTATTCAGCATACCTCGTAACCTCTATATAGCAATTTTCATTCTGACATTATTTAAATTTCAGCCAATCAGAGGCCTCCGTTTTGTTAACATGGCAACCAATATTTCAAAAGGTGTTACCATGATATTTAGCATCTAAAATTGTTAATGTACACTGATTTTCACTTATATCGGACTCTGGAATAGGTATACTAACAAAGAATTGGTCCGTTGCTACATGCACTCTCTAATTTTAAGTCACTCAAAAACTATTTTCCCGGATTTTAATTTTGAAACGAATTTACACATAGATAGGGAGTATTTTTAATTGGGGGGTAAAATTGTGGACAAAACCAGTAACAGGGTGAAATGAGATGATAAAGAGCAATGTTGTTTTTTTTTAAATATTATTTCAAGCAAAATTTTCCGTTATAAACCTAAATGAAATGACTTAAATATAAAGTATACGATCTACTCAAATGATTTTTGAATAAAAAAAATGTGGAATATTTAACAAAGGCTAACCTTTTTTGGCATGTTTGTGCTGGTAGTTTTAATGAAAATGCCTACAAAGAATTCAGGCCCTTTGGGCCTTTTTAAAATCACAAAAAGAAAAAGTGTCTTTTTAAAGGGACAATTAGTAGTACTTTCAATATGCATAGTGTCAAGAAAATTGTGCTGTGGGCAGTTTCTATCGGATTTTTAACATTAGCTTGAACACCACCTTTACCAAAACCTTTGTCAATTTCTTTTTCTTTTTTTTTTTCTTCTTTCGTTGTCTTTTTTTTCTTACAAAATTTAATTTGATATTATTTGATATCAATACAGTGAGAATATATTTATATTTGCATATTCATCTTTCAAAACTATGATAAAATTTAATTTGTATTTAAAGATAATGAATTATATATTTATACACAAAAAGATTGTTAAACACCAAAGTTGTCCAATGAGAGTTTTTGTATCCGTTTCGAAATTCCTTTGTTAATTATGAGATGCTATAATGAACATTAAATATATCTTTTTCTTAGAAAATATCAGATTACTAAAACATTTACCCAATAGAATTTCATTGCATATCTTATTATATAAGATAAGTTGACAGTTTAACAATCAATGAATTAATAAAAAATATACTGACCACATTGGGTAGAAAGGGAATAAGTCGTTATCAAGCTTTAGATTTACTTCACTGACAATAGTATCATCAGCCTACACCATATGCTGCGTTCTGATAACAGAAGCGCAGTAGAGTTCACACACTGGGTTTGCGAGGGTGTATCATGTTATGAATGGTTTTCAAAATGAAGGGCTTCTTCATATTTTGCAGTCCTGCAAAGTTGCAGGAAAAAGTGTTTTTAAGTCTGAAATGACGACATATGTGCAAACTGATTAAACATTTATCTGTTATATCATAACTAAGCATAGTACTTAGTACATTAAAAAAAATATCATTTAGTCCTTTTCGCTTTTAAGATTTGATTGCATAAATTTTAATTTCAAAAACAGGTCGTTAAAGGTACAGATCAGTGTATATAAAATCATCTTAATGATTAATACTTTACCACAACGCTACACCATACGTTTGTTTGTGTTGTTTATCAGCAGTCATAACATCACATGGCAGTTTGTTATAAATATCACTGCCAGAGTTTGTTATTTTATTTTATGTCACCATAAGCGACTTTTGCATAAGTAACACTTTATACTATAAGGTAATTATTAACAACTTTTTTTAAATTCTAAAGTAGATATTTTAAATGGACACATAAGAGTCTATATATCACTTAGTCACCATAAAGTGTTTCATACTTCTTTATGATTTATGGATATCATAGGTAAAATGTCACGTAATGGATATCCAAGGTAGAATGTCACGTATTATGGATATCTAATGTAAAATGTCACGTATTATGGATATCTAAGGTAGAATGTCACGTATTATGGATATCTAAGGTAGAATGTCACGTATTATGGATATCCAAGGTAGAATGTCACGTATTATGGATATCTCAGGTTAAATGTCACGTATTATGGATATCCAAGGTAGAATGTCACGTATTATGGATATCCAAGGTAGAATGTCACGTAATATGGATATCCAAGGTAGAATGTCACGTATTATGGATATCCGAGGTAAAATGTCACGTATTATGGAAATCCGAGGTAGAATGTCACGTATTATGGATATCCAATGTAGAATGTCACGTATTATGGATATCCGAGGTAGAATATCACGTATTATGGATATCCAAGGTAGAATGTCACGTATTATGGATATCCGAGGTAGAATATCACGTATTATGGATATCTCAGGTTAAATGTCACGTATTATGATAATCTAAGGTAGTATATCACGTATAATGGATATCTAAGGTTAAATGTCACGTATAATGGATATCCAAGGTAAAATATCACATATTATGGATATCCAAGGCAAAATTTCACGTATTATCGATATCCAAGATAAAATGTAACGTATTACAGATATCTAAGGTAAAATGTCACGTAATATAGATATCTAAGGTAAAATGTCACGTATTGTGGATATCCAAGGTAAAATGTCACGTATTGTGGATATCCAAGGTAGAATGTCACGTATTATGGATATCCAAGGTAGAATGTCACGTATTATGGATATCAGAGGTAGAATATCACGTATTATGGATATCTCAGGTTAAATGTCACGTATTATGAATATCTAAGGTAGAATGTCACGTATAATGGATATCTAAGGTTAAATGTCACGTATAATGGATATCCAAGGTAAAATATCACATATTATGGATATCCAAGGCAAAATTTCACGTATTATCGATATCCAAGATAAAATGTAACGTATTACAGATATCTAAGGTAAAATGTCACGTAATATAGATATCTAAGGTAAAATGTCACGTATTGTGGATATCCAAGGTAAAATGTCACGTATTGTGGAAATCCAAAACAAGGTCAAATGTCACGTATTATGGATATCTAAGGTAAAATGTCATGTATTATAGATATCCAAGGTAAAATGTCACGTATTATGGATATCTAAGGTAAAATGTCACATATTATGAATATCTAAGGTAAAATGTCACGTAATATAGATATCAAAGGTAAATGTCCCGTTTTATTGATATCTTAGATAAAATGTGACGATTAATGGATATCTTAAGTAAAATGTCACGCATTATGGATATCCAAAGCAATCATGAATATATAAGCTAATATATCACATTTTATGATATACAATGTACAATATCACTTTTTATGGATATCTTAGGGAAAATGTCACGATTTATGGATATCTAAGGAAAAATGTCACGCATTATGGATATCTAAGGGAAAATGTCTTGTATAATAGATATGTAAGGTAAAAAGTCACGTATTATAGATATCTAAGGTTAAATGTCACGTATTATGGATATCCAAGTTAAAATGTCACATTTTATGGAAATCCAAGACAAGGTAAAATGTCACGTATTATAGATATCCAAGTTAAAATGTCACGTTTTATTGATATCTAAGGTAAAATGTCACGCATTATGGATATTTAAGGTAAAATATCACGTTTTATGGATATCTAAGATAAAATGTGACGATTAATGGATATCTAAGGTAAAATGTCGCGCATTATGGATATCCACGGCAATATATCATGTATCATGAATATATAAGCTAATATATCACATTTTATGGATATATAATGTACAATATCACTTTTTATGGATATCTAAGGAAAAAATGTCACGGTTTATGGATATATAAGGAAATGGCATTATGGCTACCTAAACAAAATGTCACGCATTATGAACATCTAAGGTAAAATGTCAAGTTTTATAGATATCCAAGGTAAATTGTTACGTATTATGGATATCCTGGGTAAAAAGTCACATATTATGAATATCTCAGGTAAAATCTCACGTATTATGGATATTCGAGGAAAAAATGTCAGGTTTTATGGATATCCAAGATACAATGTCACGTATTATGGATATCTAAGGTAAAATATCACGCATTTTGGATATCAAGGCAAAATGTCACGTATTATGGATAACCAAGTAAAAATGCCACGAATTATAGATCTATTGTGTAAATTGTCACGTATTATGGATATCCAAGGCAAAATGTCACGTTTTATGGATATCTAAGGTAAAAAATAACGTATCATGGCTATCTTAGGTAAAATGTCACGTATTAAGGATATCTAAATTAAAATTTCACGTTAAATGAATATTTCAGGAAAAATGTCACTTTTTATGGATATCCAAGGTAAAATGTCACGTATTACGGATATCCAAGGTAAAATGTCACGTATTACGGATATCCAAGGTAAAATGTCACGTAATATGGATATTCAAGGTAAAATGTCACGTATTATGGATATCTAATGTAAAATGTCACATATTATAGATATCCAAGGTAAAATGCCACGTATTATGGAAATCCAATGTAAAATGTCACGTTTTATGGATATTCAAGCTAAAATGCACGTATTATGGATATCTAATGTAAAATGTCACGTATTATCGAAATTCAAGGTAAAATGTCACGTATTATGGATATCCAAGGTAAAATGTCACGTATTATGGATATCTAATGTAAAATGTCACGTATTATGGATATTCAAGGTAAAATGTCACGTATTATGGATGTCTTAGGTACATTGTCACGTTTTATAGATATCTAAGGTAAAATGCCACTTATTATGGATATCCAAGGTAAAATATCACGTATTATGGATGTCTTATGTATATTGTCACGTTTTATAGATATATAATGTAAAATGTCACGTTATATGGATATTCAAGGTAAAATGTCACGTATTATGGATATCTAATGTAAAATGTCACGTATTATGGATATCCAAGCTAAATTGTCACGTATTATGGATATCTAATATAAAATGTCACGTATTATCGATATTCAAGGTAAAATTTCACGTATTATGGATGCCTTAGGTATATTGTCACGTTTTATAGATATATAAGGTAAAATGTCACGTATTATGGATATCTAATGTAAAATGTCACGGATTATGGATATCTAATGTAAAACGTCACGTATTATGGATATCCAAGGTAAAATGTCACATATTATGAATATCAATGGTAAAATGTCACGTATTATGGATATCTATGATAAAATGACACCTTTTCTGGATATCCAAGGTAAAATGCCACATAATATGGATATCTATGGTAAAATGTCACTTGTTATGGATATTTAAGATAAAATATCACGTATAATGGGTATCTAAGGTAAAATATTACGGTTTATGGATATCCAAGGTAAAATGTCACGTATTATGGATATCTAAGGTAAAATGTCACGTTTTATGGATATCATAGGTGTAATTCCACGTATTATATATCTAAGGTAAAATGGATATCCAATGTAGAATGTCATGTATTATGGATATCTAAGGTAAAATGGATATCCAAGGTAGAATGTCATGTATTATGGATATCTAAGGTGAAATATCACGTATTATGGATATCTACTGTAAAATGTCACGTATTATGGATATCTACTGTAAAATGTCACGTATTATGGATATCTACTGTAAAATATCACGTATTATGGATATCCAAGTTAAAATGTCGCGTTTTATGGATATCCAAGGTAAAATTTCACATATTATAAATATCTAAGGTAAAATGTCACGATTAATGGATATCCAAGGATCAAAATGGAACGACATAGTCTATGTAGTTTAATCCATTGAATATAAAGATCCATAGTAAAAATGATCCTCTTAACAAACGTCAGAAATCGCACGATGATACAACTTTACGGTTATTTGATGAATTATCTAAAGCAATATAACAAACCACATTTCGCTAATAAGATCCTTTAAGCATTGATGTTACTATTTTTTAACTTCATAGGGGTATAAAGGAAATTTTGATATATATGACATAACTCTAGTACTTTTTTATTCTTTTGATTTTCCAATGGATTATTTTTTCTAATAAATCAATACGCAACGTCGACGTCTCTATTGTGACGTCATGATTACGTCGGGTTTTCGCGCCATTCCCCGAATTTTTCTTCATAGTATATGAACAAGAACAATCTGACAAGCAGAGAGTTGGATTTAGTATGAAAACTAATAAAATTAGTTATTTACATATATATGTAAAAAAACTGTTTCACAGTAAACGTGTAAATAATGTATATCCAGAAACTCATTTTTTTATTATTTTTTTTTTTATTATTTTGAAAATGGTCGCATTTTTTACCGTGGAGAAACGGTGCAATATGTGCTAGACCTCTCTGATCGAAAGTCTTACAGTAATGTGCTATACTCTTCATGGCATAAAAGATGATACACCATTTGGTATGCCTATACATCAAGATTCTGCTGAAGTAAAACAAAAGCATCACTTGTTAGCTTTCATTTAAGCTCACTGTTCTTCGTTACGCCGTTTCCGGAATACAACATTCAGTCAGTTTAGTAATGTGACTTTCATCACCACATGACTTTATTTAGGGCACATTTGAAAAAAATGGCGGCAAATGTAATGATTGAACACGGGTGGAAAATTACATATTATGACAGAACACTTAGAATTAATTATCAAAACATATTGTATCAAATATAATCTTAATATGCACGAAAATTGAATTTAGACACTTCACAAGGAAATGACATGTAAATTACAAATGGAGTGTCGCATAGCAGTTGGAAATCAACGGTTTCTGACGTCTCACTCACAAATATTTCATAGCTTACCTGGGTACTTGTTTCCAAAAATCAATAACAAATAAGAAACACAAAACATTACAATTTATCTTAGTTCCGTTATCGAACAAGTATTACCGACAATGACCTTTACTCGGACGTATTCTCTGCCTGTAAGTGTCACCGCCATGACGGGAAAATGTGCCCTAATTTTTTCGTGGTCACATGACCAAATCAACGTTTTCTACCTCCTACCAAGAAGAGTTCCTTGTATCCCGGAATCGGCGCATGTAACGTATGTGTTGTATGCGCGTGAATGAAATTTAGATAGACTGAAGTGTGTTCGTGTTGGCCCTCATTGTAATTGTGTTGAACTCTTCTAATTTTATAGTGTTATCCCACTGAATCGCCAACGACACTGAACAACACATCCCACCCGGTTACAATATAACCGATACTAGAAAAGGACGTGAACAATAAAATAATAATTGCGTGTTACAACATGCAGTAGGGACTGCAGACACAATTCTAACATCTTACATACAGAACAGGACAAATACTGGCTGTAATGAGAACCATTACAGATGTATTCGTGTCAGGTTTCAGCTATCTTCGAATTCTTTATTCTGTAAATTCTGTAAAACTATAACCACCAGTAGTGATACACTCTGTAAACATCAGTAATGATACACTGTAAACATCAGTAATGACACACTGTAAACATCAGGCGTGATACACACTGTAAACATCAGTAGTGATACACACTGTAAACATCAGTAGTGATACACTGTAAACATCAGTTGTGATACACACTGTAAACATCAGTAGTGAAACACTGTAAACATCAGTAGTGTTACACACTGTAAACATCAGTAGTGATACACACTGTAAACATCAGTAGTAATACACACTGTAAACATCAGTAGTGATACACCCTCTAAACATCAGTAATGATACACTGTAAACATAGGTAATGATACACTGTAAACATCAGTAGTGATACACTGTAAACATCAGTAGTGATACACATTGTAAACATCAGTAGTGATACACTGTAAACATCAGGCGTGATACACACTGTAAACATCATTAGTGATACACACTGTAAACATCAGTAGTGACACACTGTAAACATCAGTAGTGATACACTGTAAACATCAGTAGTGATACACACTGTACACATCAGAAGTGATACACTGTAAACATCAGTAGTGATACACACTGTAAACATCAGTAGTGATACACACTGTAAACATCAGTAGTGATACACTGTAAACATCAGTAGTGATACACACTGTACACATCAGTAGTGATACACTGTAAACATCAGTAGTGTTACACTGTAAACATCAGTAATGATACACACTGTAAACATCAATAGTGATACACTGCAAACATCAGTAGTGATACACTGTAAATATCAGTAGTGATACACTGTAAACATCAGTAGTGATACACTGTAAACATCAGTAGTGATACACTGTAAACATCAGGCGAGATTCACACTGTAAACATCAGTAGTGATACACTATAAACATCAGAAGTGATAAACACTGTAAACATCAGTAGTGATACACACTGTAAACATCAGTAGTGATACACACTGTTAACATCAGTAGTGATATACTGTAAACATCAGTAGTGATACACACTGTAAACATCAGTAGTGATACATACTGTAAACATCAGTAGTAATACACACTGTAAACATCAGTAGTGACCCACACTGTAAACATCAGTAGTGATACACACTTAAAACATCGGTAGTGATACACACTGTAAACATCAGTAGTGATACACACTGTAAACATCAGTAGTGATACATACTGTAAACATCAGTAATAATACACACTGTAAACATCAGTAGTGATACATTGTAAACATCAGTAGTGTTAAACACTGTAAACATCAGTAGTAATACACACTGTAAACATCAGTAGTAATACACACTGTAAACATCAGTAGTGATACACACTGTAAAAAACAGTAGTGAAACACTGTAAACATCAGTAGTGATATACTGTAAACATCAGTAGTGATACACACTGTAAACTCCAGGCGTGATACACACTGTAAACATCAGTAGTGATACATACTGTAAACATCAGTAGTAATACACACTGTAAACATCAGTAGTGATACACACTGTAAACATCAGTAGTAATACACACTGTAAACATCAGTAGTAATACACACTGTAAACATCAGTAGTGATACACACTGTCAACATCAGTAGTGATACACTGTAAACATCAGTAGTGATACACTGTAAACATCAGTAGTGATACACACTGTAAACATCAGTAGTGATACACTGTAAACATCAGTATTGATACATTGTAAACATCAGTATTGATACACTGTAAACATCAGTAGTGATACAATGTAAGGATCAGTAGTGACACACTATAAACATCAGTAGTGTTACACACTGTAAACATCAGTAGTGATACACTGTAAACATCAGTAGTGATACACTGTAAATATCAGTAGTAATACACACTGTAAACATCAGAAGTGATACACACTGTAAACATCAGAAGTGATACACACTGTAAACATCAGAAGTGATACACAATGTAACCATCAGTAGTGTTACACACTGTAAACGTCACTAGTGATACACACTGTAAACATCAGTAGTGATACACACTGTAAACATCAGTAGTGATACACACTGTAAACATCAGTAGTGATACACTGTAAACATCAGTAGTGATACACTGTAAACATTAGTAGTGATACACACTGTAAACATCAGAAGTGATACACACTGTAAACATCAGTAGTGATACACTGTAAACATCAGTAGTGATACACACTGTAAACATCAGTAGTGATACACTGTAAACATCAGTAGTGATACACACTGTAAACATTAGTAGTGATACACTGTAAACATCAGTAGTGATACACACTGTAAATATCAGTAGTGATACACTGTAAATATCAGTAGTGATACACTGTAAACATCAGAAGTGATACACACTGTCAACTTCAGTAGTGATACACTGTAAATATCAGTAGTGATACACTGTAAACATCAGAAGTGATACACATTGTAACCATCAGTAGTGATACACTATAAACATCAGTATTTTTTCATGGTAAACATCAGTAGTGATACACTGTAAACAACAGTAGTATTACACACTGTAAACATCAGATAGGTAAATAGTAGCCTGAAGCAGTTATAAACAGTTATATTTACATTTTCACTGCAGTCCAACTATGTAACCTTTCCAAGCGAAGTCTGTCAGTTGGCATTCATAGCCAATATGAATGTTTCCCTATGTACCACTTGTTTTGTATCCATCGTGAACATCCATGTGCCCATGGGCTTCCGTAATCGTGTTTTCTCAATGACATAAGGACAAATACAGATATATATAGATTTTGTCTAAAAATAGATACACGTGCGTCATCGTTGCTAGAATGGTCTCTAAGAGCTTGTTTGTCACTCTTGCTGTAGACTAGTGACGTCACCGTTTCGACGGCAACCCCTTAAAATTCAATAAAATTCCTCTTATTGAAATTGTTTGAACTCATTCTGCAGCTTTAAGCTTTTTAAAAAGTATGTTCCTTTAATAGCGTGCCAGAGGTCTTGTATATTGATTCGTAATAAATGACCATTAAGTCCAAGTACCTAGGTTTGAGACATTGAAGGACAGAAAATAAATACTAAATTACATACTTTTATGTCTATTAAAGATTGAGGTGTACTCCATTGTATACACTATCTACCGTATGACAACGCGTACACGGTACGCACATGGTGGCTTTATATAAGGCCATGATTGATGTCGCTTCATTCTTGAGCTTAATTTTGGGAAGTTAAGTGCGACAAGGTCACATAAAACACATTAATATCAACGAAAATCTAAAAGCGGCGTGCCTTGTTGGCCATGCTCGATTTATCACTTCTGTGACATCACTGTTTTACCTGTCCTAAAACAGAAAGTATTACCTGTATGTTTACTTTGTTGTAGCGCTACACCCATGTCGTGCACGCATGAAATATAATAGGATAAAATAAAGATAAAAATGTATATTACACCTTATTCAACAGCAATGCTGTAAAAAGTATTGTCTTGAACTTCTCTAGAAGTTATGGTGGTTTCATCCAATGACCATATGAGTTATAACAATTATCAACAAAAGTATACTCACGTCGTCCAATACTCTCCAAGTCCGTCGTCTGATGTTATTTTCCGTAAAGAGACACTGGGCGAGAGAGCGACACACAGTCCTATACACGAAGGCCTGCTATCGACACAGCTTCCTCAATCCAATCAATAATCAAACGCCCACGCGATATCCCAGCGCCTGAAATAGACACAATCTATTTTCACTTTCGGCACAACAGCTGAGAGTCCCGACTACATGAAATTAAAGGTGCTTAAACGGCACCATCGTGTTGCATAGTTGAAATTAAGCAGGAATAGAAAATAAGAATGGTAGAATCACACTTCTGTCACATTAAAATAGGTCCGTCTCTGTCCCTAGACACCGGTAGAACCTACATTCCTGAAACAAAACCCCTCAGCAAATAATGCCGTATTCATACCCAGTAGATAGGACTGTGTATCTAGACACTAGCACCTTGTGTACCTATACCTCGTGAATACGATCATGTCTGTCTAAGACACTATATAGACTGGCGTTCTCACCAAGGACAACAGCACAACCGTGTCTGTCTATAGACATTAGCGCCCTGCGTTCACGGCCATGTCTGACTCCAGCCACAAGCGCTTGTTATGGTAATGCAGCGTAGTGCGACTTCGGCGGTATGGCAATGCAGTGTAGTACGACTTAGGCGGTATGGCAATGCAGTGAAGTGAGACCTATGACGATATGGTAATGCAGCGTAGTGCGACTTCGGCGGTATGGCAATACCGCGTAGTGGCTGTATGGCAATGCAATGTAGTGCGACTTGTGGCGCCATGGGAATGCAGCGTAGTGCGACCTATGGCGACATGGTAATGCAGTTTAGTGTGACTTACGGATATTGCAGCGTAGTGCGACCTATGGCGGTATGGCAATACAGCGTAGTGCGAACTATGGCAACATGGTATTGCAGTGTAATGCGACTTACAGTAGCAAAGCAATGTGTGTAGTGTGCCTACTACGCCATTGGCATTGTGTGTACTGCAACCTATATTGGCATTGGCAAAGGATGAAAAAATACTTAGTGCGACATATTGTGGCATAGGAATGTGTTTAGTAAGGCCTACTGTGTGTCCAACCTACTGTACCATAGCAGTGTGTGTAGTGTGACCAACTGCGCCATTGGCAATGCGTGTAGTGCGACCTATGTCGGCATTAGCAAAGCGTGAAAAAATACTTACTGTGGCATGGCAATGTAGGAAGTGCAGTCTACAACGCCATGATAATGTGTGTAGTTCGACCTACTGTGGCATGGCAATATGCGTAGTGCAACCTACGGCGGCATGGAATTGTGTGTAGTGCGACATACTGTGACATAGCAATGTGTGTAGTGCGACCTATGGCGACATGGCAAAGTATGTAGTGCGACCTACTGAGACATAGCAATGTGTATTGTGCAACCTACGGCGGCATGGAATTGTGTGTAGCATAGCATTGTATGTGATGTGACCTATTGTGCCATGTGCAATATTGGTACTGCGACCTACTGTGACATGGCAATGTGTGTAGTGCGACCTTCAACGACCTGACAATGTATGTAGTGCAACCTACTGCGCCATAGGCAAAGTGCGAGCTTCTGTGGGTCGGCAATGACTGTAATGCGACCGTCTGTTGCATGGGAATGAATGTAGTGCGACCTCCTGCGGCATGCCAATATGTGTAAAGCGACCTGCTGCGTCATGCCAATGTTTGTAGTGCGACCTACTGCGCTATGGCAATTAATGTAGTGCGACCTACTGTGGCATAGCAATGTATGTAATGCGACCTACAGCGACATGCCAATGTGTGTGGTGCGAGCTACAGCGACATTGGAATGTATGTAGTACGGCCTACGACAGCAGTGAAAAAAATGTATTGGGAGAGGGGATGTCAAGTTCCAATACAACTTATTTATCTCGCCGATGGCCTTTTTAACCTCTTCTGCTGATAACTTACCACTATATAGCTCAGTTGTACGCAAACATATTAGTCTGGGAGCTCTTCGTTCAACGTACAACTGTACTGTTGTTTGGAGTCGAAACCTTGAAAGTGACATTTTAATTTTTAAATCAAATTCTATAATTACAGACTCTCTTATATATTTGTTACTTCACCAAGTACGCATTCGCTTCGCGAACAAACCGCCTGTCAGAAATGTTTGTTTAAGGCATCATGTCTGCTTAAAGTTACGACACAATCAGCCAAGACGTCATAAATACTCAAATTACGCCGGTAGTTATCCAATACATAGAGAATACACGGTTAATATCTTACAATACAAGGTTTATTTTGGTGCGAGACTTATAGTGGGGGAGGAGAAATAGGTTCTCATGTACTCCTCTGGCAGTTTTTCGAAACAGATTTTTTAGGACCGGTATGATGTCTAGTTTCATTTTATGCTTGTTGCCATTGACAACTAATGTTCCATGAGGGTCATATTGCGGCCATCTTGGATTTCAGTTATCAAAAATGGCCAAAATGACACATTCGCATATACGCGCACAGATAGATAACCAGACAACAATCAGAGGCAAATAAACATATTTTTTTAATATGATTGAAACATGCTGAATACGGTAAATCATAATAATGACGTTACGTCTTCTCATTTTTGTGAAATGGCGGGAAAACAATGAAATTCTCAGGGTTTTTTTCCTAAATAATCGATAAATGTCATAATTTTCATCACAAGTAAAAAATTTTATGGACAAAACACCTTGTAACAATCATTTCGAATTGCACTAACCCTTGTGTAAACACGTGGTGTGTACAATAAAAAGATAAATCGCATCAATGAGATCGAAAAAAGAGAGGCCCCCCTCCCCCCGAAAAAGTCATTTATGGTCAAAATGACACATTCGTATATACGCGCATAGATAGCAAACCAATCAACACACAGAGGCAAATGAACACATTTTTTTAATATGATTGAAACATGCTGAATACGATGAAATCATAATAATGACGTTACGTCTTCTAAGTTTTGTAAAATAACGGGAAAACAATGAAATGTTCAGGTTTTTTCCCCTAAAAATCGATAAATGTCACAATTTTTATCTCAAGAAAAAATTTGATGGACAAAACACCTTGTAACAATAATTTCGTATAGTACTAACCCTTGTGTAAACACATGTGTACTATAAAAAGATAGATCGCATGAGTGAGTTGGGAAAAAGATATGTGCATTATAAAAGGAAAGATTGATGGTTTTTAGCAGAAGAAGCTATAATAATTAAAATAATAATTCCCGGATCCAGTAAACATCCAAAAGCTGGTTCACATGTTTTATCCATACTTTCAGCAGTTCCCAATAACCGTAATAATTTATTTCGTTTTAGTGAAAACAACTGGGTTCGAATTATCTCCTTCAATTTTGGATATACCTCCTCATGGAAAAGGTGTATCATTGTGATGCCTGCTCGCATACAGTTAAAAACTACAAATATATATTATATCTGCTGAGGAGGAACAGTCACAATTTGGGCTGCCACAGGACCCTAGAATAACAGTCCATCGGAATGAGAGGACAGGGACCGGAGGTGAAAGTCAGTGAAAGTAGCCTGACCATGCCAAAAGGCAGCAGACATGATGTCCTGGAACCAGGACCCATTATGAAGAGCCAAAGAAGCCTCAAGGACTTTAACCTCATGGGCCATCTCCTTGCATTTCGCCCCAGATTGGTAATTAGACTGCTCATAAGCAATCCTGATCACCTGATATATCCATCTGGGGATGTTCTGGGAGGAGAAATCTTGCTGACCCTGTTTAATGGGAAAGAATAGTACATCTTTCCTAATGCCTCCCTTGGCACCGTCTCACTTTTGGTCTTGAGTTGAGCGTTCGCCCCTGTGAGGAAGGCTCTGGGTTCTGTCCCTGGCCGAGACACACCAAAGTCTAAAAAAAGTGGTAGTTTCTGCTCCCGCTTGGCGCTCAGAATATAGGGAGTGGGACGATTGGTTTGCCCGTTGTCAGTATAATGTGACCAGGTGGTGTGTGTTGTTTGGTGTCTTCGGCGGCTTGCTTCAGTGATATAGCACAATAGAAAGGACAACAGTTCCACTATACAAGAAGACACGATATGAATGTACCACAGTCTCCCAAAACACGCACCTCGCAACACACCACATACATGGGAGACCGTCCTTACACGACCATAGCTGTTAATAAGACGTTAATCAATCAATCAATCAATCAATTATCAAGGTAAAACCTAAGTATCCGACAGGGACAAAGCAGCCGATCATTCTCCTTCGATTCAATAAAGACTGTGATACTTGACCAAAAAGGCAGGATTAGTGAATAGGGTAAAAGATCTATATCTGGCCCAACGAAGCACAAAAAGTGAATAGATGGATATCACTCCTCCTACTACCTGAGGCAAGAGCAAACAGGAAGTCAAAAGTAAACACCTTAATGGAGACCGACACCAAAGGCTCATAAGGAGCCCCCTTCAGTAACACAAGTGCTAGATTCCACTGTGGAGCTAACTGCCGTACTCTAGGCCTGTCAAGACTGAACCCCCTAATCAAAGTAGACAAAGAGGTGGAGGACCCTTGCTCTGGTCTATCATGAAAATACAGTACACTGGAAATAGCCGTGCGATAGCCTGTAATAGTACCAGAGGGAAGTTTGCGTTTTCTAAACAAATAGAGAAGGAAATCCGCTATCAGCTGGACAGAGGCCTTGACCTGATAAATCTTCCTGTCGATACACCAATCACAGACGATCTTCCATGACTGGTAGGCGGCAGGTGAGGAAGACCTAATTGATCGGGCGATGCGAGCTGACACGTCCTTAAAAAAGCCTGACTGATCGAGGCCTCCTTAGATAGCTTCAACGTTTGTGAATGAATGGATCTTCCGGGACCGAGGGTGGCGCTGGAGATTGGTTCTGAGTGGGAAAACCAGAGGAATATCCACCTACAAAAATGACAAGAGCTCCGGAAAACAGGATTGTCTCGGCCACAGGGGCGCTATCAGAAGGAGGGAAAATTGGTGCTCCTGAAACTTCTATTAGAACCCTGCCCACCAGGTTGAATGGAGGGAATGCATAAGCATGTATCCCCTCCCAATCCAGATATAGAGCGTCTACAGCCCAAGACATTTGGTCTGGCACCGGAGAGACAAAGGTGGACAACTAGTTGTTCAGGAAAGTGACGAAAAGTTCTATATGAGGTCTGTTCCGCACCTGGCAAATGCCCTCAAAGATCGGGGGATGTAGCTGCCTTTCTGTCACAACCGGCTTGCAGCCCCTGGAAAGAGTATCCGCCAGAACATTCAACCTGTCTGGAAGATGCTTTACTAAGAGAGTCGACTGCATTTCCTGACAGAAGAGAAGAACACGAAGGGCGAAGGCACAAAGGACGTGGGACTGTGCCCCCTCTCTCTCCAGATACGCGACAACTGTAGAGTTGTCCGTAGCCACACAAACCACCTTGGAATGTAGAATCTTCTGAAAAGTCTGCAGATCCAACCGACCAGCCCTTATCTCCAGCACGTTGATGTGCTCGGAGAGCTGATCCCCAGACCACTCCCCCGACTGACAATGGCCGTCGAAGTAAGCCCCCCCCCCCCTCAACCTGTCATCTGTGAACAAGGACATGGTGGGAGCTACATCGACAGCGGAACCCCTGGAGAACATAATCTCCTTCATGGACTGGTTGAGAGAAAACCACGCCTCCCATTCCCTGCTGGCAGGCACCCAGTTTGCGAGGAGAAACATTTAGAAAGGTCTGATGTGAAGTTACCCTAGGGGGACCATATCTGCCAGGGAGTTGATATTACCCAGAAAACTGAGAAACCAATGCTGGACGAATGATCAGTCGCGAGCAGGTCAGAGCAAGATCTCTGGCCTTCTCGGAACTTCTCCAAAGATGGAAGGGCAATACCTCGAACTGTGTTGAAACGGTTTCCCAGGAAGACAAAGTCCTGAGAAGAAAAACCTTGGACTTCTCTGTGGAAGGAATGAAATCGACTTTGAGCAAAAGTTTCAGGACCAGACGGGCGTTCCGCTTCAACGATTCACAGACTAGGTGGAGCATGAGGAAATCGTCGAAATAGATGTGAACATTTATTTGCCTGGAGTGCTGAAATCCTACGCCAACCTGCAGCAGCTTGGTGAAAACCAAAGGAACAGTCGCGAGACCGAAAGGATTTACTTTTGTGGTAATGAGCTGTGCTATACCATCGTGTCTTCTGGACTAAAAATTCAAGGATAATATTTCGAACACATTGGTACGTTTCGTTCTGGCACAAGCCGAAAATTTATGAGAAATCTATGTTTTTCAGTTGTTCACTAAAAGAGAGTGGATTATTACAATGCTAACCACGTTCTAGTTGTAATTGGGGCCGTAGTGGCCGATTGGTATGATGTCTCGACATATTACTACCATCCCTCCACCTCTGGGTCTCTTGTTCGAATCCCATATGAGGCGGTTGTCAGGTACTGACTGCTGGCGGTGTTTTTTCTCCAGTAACTCCGTCTTTCCTCCACTGATAAACCTGGCAGACCCTTACATGACCCTGGCAGTTAAAAAAATATGTAATAATGATTATGAGATTTTTTTCTCTATGAGTAGTGTTGGGAGAGGGGTGTCCACGATTCTTCTGCCAAAAACATAAACTCCTTTTAAAATACACATGTTAAGACAAGAGTCAGTTCAATTTAGTAAAACTGTTACAAGGTGTTTTGCCAGAATATTTATTCATTTTAAGGTTGTTGGTTTTTTTGTTGTTTTTTTTTTTCATTTTCTTTTCAGGGGGAGGGGGGGAGTTCCTCTCTTTTTCCGACCTGATTAATGCGAATTCTTTTCATAGTACACATTTGTTTACACAATTGTTAGTGCAATTCGAAATGATTGTTACAAGGTGTTTTGTCCATCAAATTTTTTCTTGTGATGAAAATTATGACATTTATCGATTTTTAGGGGGGAAAAGCTGAAAATTTCATTATTTTCCCGTCATTGTACAAAACTGAGAAGACTTAAGGTCATTATTATGATTTCATCGTATTAAGCACGTTTCAATCGTATTATAAAATGTGTTTATTTGACTCTGTGTGTTGTTTGGGCGTATATACGAATGTGTCATTTTGGCCATTTTTGATAACTTTTTCTTGGGGGGGGGCGGCGTCCCCTTCTTTTTCCGACCTCATTGATGCGATTTATCTTTTTATTGCACATACGTGTTTACACAAGGGTTAGTGCAACTCGAAACGACTGTTACAGGGTGTTTTGTCCATTAAATGTTTTATTTGTGATGAAAATTATGACATTAATCGGTTTTTTAGGGATAAAACCTGAAAATTTCATAGTTTTCCCGCCAATTCACAAAAAAATGGGCAGATGTAACGTCATTATTATGATTTTATCGTATTCATCATGTTTCAATCGTATCAAAAATGTGATTATTTGCCTCTGATTTTTGTCTGGCTATCTTTCTATGCGCGTATATGCGAATGTGTCATTTTGGCCATTTTTGATAACTGAAATCCAAGATTGCCGCCATATGACCCCCATGGAACATTAGTTGTCAATGGCAACTGCCAGAGGGGTACATGGGAAGCTATTTCTCCTCCCCCACTATTAGGGAAAACCGAGATGACGAGGCACTTGCAGTTGCGGGATAAAATAGCATTTCTTAAATGTACCCTTCTCGGCCAATCATATTCCGAGTAATTTGCCAGAGTGGGGACAGTACGACCTACGGCGATATGGCGATGCACTATATTGCTACCTACGCTGACATTAGTCCACTAAACCTGCCTTTATTATTAGACTTTTTTAAATTGATTGTTTTGCCCAATACAGATTAGGCAAAATAAAAATTAAAAAAAAAACTAATAATATAGGCAGGTTTAGCGGACTACGGTGACATGACAATGCCGAAAATTGCTATACCTACGGTGACATGGCAATGCCGAATATTGCTATACCTACGGTGACATGGCAATGCAGTATATTGTTATACCTACGGTGACATGACAATGCAGTATATTGCTATACCTACACTGACATGGCAATGCAATATATTGCTACCTACTGCAGCATGGCAATCGAGCATATTGCAGTGTGGTATAATTTTCAAATTCACCAAAATACATTTTAAAAAAACCTAGAAGTTCTATGTATGACTACCGCCTGGCAATGAATTAAAGGTGGCTACATACCATAGCTTTCTGCGGCGGTCTGGCCTTCCAACTACCAACCTACGACAAAGACAGACAATGGATTCTGCTTGAGCTAACAAAACATATATAAATGGGCAATACATTGAACTTTTTGCAATATACAGTGATAGCAATATTCAGTCGCCATTGTCTCAATCTCAATTGTCCCGCCGGGGAGGATTTCATTTCAGGAAAAACCAATGGACGTCGGACAGCTTGTTTGTACTGAAATCTTTTATCACGAAATATATCCAATGCGATAAGAATAAAGTATTTACATGTTTTATTGATTTTACAAACCCTTCGACTCAGTTTGGAGAGAGGGACTCTTGTATAAGCTAGGTAAAAATGGAGCAGGTGAAAAGGTTTTTTTCCGTACAATAAGCAGTATGTATTAAAATCTCTTTCATGTTTAAAATTTTCGACTTTCACGTCAGAGCTTTTTACAACATATTTATAGGAGTGAAAAAACAAGTTTACACTTTAAAGGCCCATTACCTTTCCAAAACGGCTTTTAATTTTTAAAATGGGAATGTAAAACGAGATCGATAATTTTGTAGAGTCGCAAAAGTTATTAATTCATCTTTAATACTACACTCATCCTCATCTTATTTAAATTTTAACTAAGATAAATAAAATGTTAATTTTCATAACGCGGGTCGTCTTATGTTTCCCGCCGTCGTCCTAAATGCCGCACAGTAGTTGAATATTACTGCGTCAGACGGCAAAACAGCGAAATGAATCTCCACAGTTATCATTTTTACGCAGGAAATCTTGCATATGCTTGATGTTGTTACCTCATCTTAGGCCATGGATAGGCATTTTCTTTTGTTATTAGTGTTTTTAAGAAACCTTTAAATTTTGCTTCGGAAAGGTAGTGGGCCTTTAAAGTTGTATGGTCTGTGACTTGTTGTATTTTTGGCATAGAAAAAGTATTTGGAATGCTCTACATATTTTTCTCCGCCTCTCTAAGTTTTAAACTTTCGATATTAGCTATCGTAATAACGACCGTTAATTCTAAGTTCATACAACAGTCCCTTGAACTGAGGAGAGTTGGCCTTCACCCAGTATAAACCTTTTACTTGTCCGTGTTTCTGTTCTCTTTTTTATATTGCGTTGAAATACTATGTAAGTGTAAATAAGCAATCAAGAATTGAAATGAATTGTTAAACAATAATATTTTATTACTTGCGTCCAATACTAGACTTTCTGTATATAAGCTATTTTTTACTTGTGGCCAGTTTGAGAAATAGACTAAACCTGTACTTAAAAAATTACGTCTAATTCATGACAGTCTGTACAATGCTGTTTTTACTAGTGACCACTTCGAGATAGCCTTTCTGTATAAGTCGATTTTGTTATTTATGTGCCTAACTTGAGAAAGTCTTCTGCACATTGTCGATTGTGTGTCTAACCCGAGATAGACTTTGTGAATTAGTCGATTTTGTTATTTGTGTGTCTAACCCGAGATAGACTTTGTGTACATAGTCGATTTTGTTAGTTGTGTGTCTAACCCGAGATAGACTTTGTGTATTAGTCGATTTTGTTACTTGTGTGTCTAACCCGAGATAGACTTTGTGTACATATATAGTCGATTTTGTTATTTGTGTGTCTACCCGAGATAGACTGTGTACATATTCGATTTTATGATTTATGTGTCTAACCTGAGATAGACTTTGTGTACATAGTCGATTTTGTTATTTGTGTGTCTAACCCGAGATAGACTTTGTGTATTAGTCGATTTTGTCAGTTGTGTGTCTAACCCGAGATAGACTTTGTGAATAAGTCGATTTTGTTATTTGTTTGTCTAACCTGAGATAGACTTTATGTATTAGTCGATTTTGTTATTTGTGTGTCTAAATTGAGATAGACTTTGTGTACATAGTCGATTTTGTTTTTTGTGTGTCTAACCCGAGAAAGACTGTGTACATAGTCGATTTTGTTATTTGTGTGTCTTACCCGAGTTGACTTTGTGTACATAGTCGATTTTGTTTTTTGTGTGTCTAACCCGAGATAGACTTTGTGTACATATATAGTCGATTTTTTTATTTGTGTGTCTACCCGAGATAGACTGTGTACATATTCGATTTTATGATTTATGTGTCTAACCCGAGATAGACTTTGTGAATTAGTCGATAGTGTTATTCGTGTGTCTAACCCGAGATAGTCTTTGTGTATTAGTCGATTTTGTAAGTTGTGTGTCTAACCCGAGATAGACTTTGTGTACATAGTCGATTTTGTTATTTGTGTGTCTAACCCGAGATAGATTTTGTGAATAAGTCGATTTTGTTATTTGTGTGTCTAACCTGAGATAGACTTTCGCTGAGGATGCGAACTATTATAATGTTTGTTGTGGTAATGGTGGGCTCATATTTCTAGTCCAAAAAGACCTCTGCTATTCTATAGAAGGACTTTATTTTATTTAATCAAATCGTATAATCGGAATGAGAATCGATCATGTTAATTCTACGCCACTTTATTTGTTCGGAGTTTACATGCCTAGAGATTCCGATATATCAGAGTTCACCGATGCAATCGTCGCTCTTGGAGATATCGTCAGATATTACGCAGATATTGGCGATGTGGCGGTAGTGGGTGATCTAAATGCCCAATACGACACGTTTCCGATTTCGTATTCAGCTCGCCGGAAACAATCATTGTTTCACGAGTTTATTTCCTGTAATAACCTTATTGGAACTAATAAGTTGGATATGTGTGACGGTCCTTCATATACCTTTGTGCCTCTTGAAACTACGATCGACTACATTCTGGTGAAAGATACAATGATCGACTGCATCGAATCAGCTAGAGTGTTTTCCTCTCCCAATATAGATGTAGCATCTGACCACGCGGTATTGGAATGTTGTGTCCGCTTGCCTTCATTGCAAAGGTCAGAATGTCAAATTCCAACCGTGCAGCCAAAATGGAGGACTTGTAGTATTAATCATATGGTGCAATACCAGTTAGCGGTTGATAATGTGTTAAAGCAATATCTTGACTTTGATATTCAACGCCCTACAGATATAGATTATTTTAATACCATTGTCTCAGATACACTAAATACTTGTGCACGGACCTACATACCTTTATCAAGATTCAACCCATGTTTGAAACCCTATTGGAACAGTGATGTAAAAGCAGCACATAAGTCTGCTCGTGATAAACGTAAAGAGTGGATCGCAGATGGAAAACCGCGCGGCTTCCAATATATTTCTTATCGCCAGTATAAATCTACAAAACGTTCATTCAAAAATATACAGTGCATAGCTTACGAAGAGTACTTGCGTTCCCAGCAACAGGAATTGAATGACGCTGCGGACTGTGACAGCAAAACGTTTTGGCGGGCATTGAAACAATTCAAAGGTCCTTCTCCACGAAACTGTTCCCCATTAAAAGTTGGCAACCGCATGCTTAGGACTCCGATTGAAATTGCGGACGCTTTCGGAAAGTACTTCCAAAATGTATATTCGGCGAATGCCTCTCGAGTTGTCCCAATGGACATAGAATTAACGGATGGTCCAAGCGATATTCTTGACGCTAATTGGCTGAATAAAAAACTGGCGTTCTCAGAAATAGAACATGCTAATCGGAGCCTTAAGGTAGGGAAAGCTCCAGGGATCGACGGAATCCAGAACGAACATTTAAGATATGGTGGTAGGACTCTAATATTGTGCCTACAAAAACTGTTTACTAAGTGTATAGAACTTGAGCATGTTCCGTCTATTTGGAAGAAAGGCATTATACTTCCTATCTTTAAAGGTGGGAATAAGTCCCGCGGAGATCCTTCAAGTTACAGACCTATCACACTCTTATGTTGTATCTATAAACTTTTTGAAAAGATCATCAGTGTCCAAATACAAGACTCGTTAGACACCTCAGTTGTTACATTTCCTAGCGATCAGCAGAACGGTTTCCGAAAATCCTTAGGATGTACGACAGCCACGTTTTCCTTACAAGAGACTATCTTCCACAATCTTGAACTAAACAGCAAGGTCTTCGTAGCATTTCTTGATATAAAAAAAGGCTTTTGACACTGTCTGGCACGCTGGCCTACTGCGTAAGATTTTTGATCTCGGTATCACTGGAAATCTTTTTAACACGATTTACGGTTCCTAAACGAATATGCTGAGCTCTGTGACGTGGCACGGAATGACGTCAAAGTGGTTCGCCGTTGAATCGGGAGTTAGGCAAGGTGGAGTATTGTCCACATTTTTATACCAAACATTTATCAACAATCTACTTTTACGTTTAGAAAAAAGTATCCATGGTGCGAAAGTGGAAACACTAAATGTCCGGTCCTGTCGATATAGGTATAACTTGTTCTCAAGTTCATCTTGGAACTCTAGTATCAGCCGGAATGTCCAACATGGAACGTGTTCGCGCGGCGTGTGATAAAGGAAGAAGAACCATCCTCTCGATCATTGGCATTGGTCCATCCAATTTTATTAACCCACTCGTCAAGACCAATTTGTACAAAAAAAAGTGGTTTTGACATCTGTTCTCTATGAATGCGAACATTGGGTGCAGTTGAGTGTTAGCGATCTTTCACAACTAGCTCGTTTCCAACACTACGCAGCAAAACTTATTCTTTGTGTACACCGGCGATCAAGATAGGACATGATCGAGCCCATGCTTGGATTATTTCGTATATCTGCCGAAATTGACAGAAGAAAGTTGCGTTTCCTTCAGAAACTGATATCCTTAGAACAGTCGTTTTTAGTTAAGCGAATCTTCACCGCACGTTTGTATTCATATTTGAATGTACAAGCAGTAAAACCGGGATCTTCTTGTGGCAAAGGATACCTTCCAGATATCGTTGGAGTCCTTCAAAGATACGAGCTACTCTCATATCTTGACACGTACCTCAGGTCATGTTCATTCCCCTCAAAATGTAAATGGAAGTCGATAGTGAATACCGCAATAGCATCTACTGAAAACGCAGCCTTGAAAGTCCGTATGACAAATGATTCAGATTTTGAGATGTTTCGGCAGTGTCATTCATCCTACAAACCGTACGTCATGTTGCAAGCAGCAACATCCTTATTGGATGTTCAGGTAATTTACTCCTTGTGTTCCATGTTGACATTATCAGTCACCCATAATACTATAGTGTGTGTTTTTTGCCTTCATCACTTCCAAGACGCCATAGTTCATTTCTGTGCCAACTGTGATCATTCCAGAGCTCTCCGTGACAGGTTTCTGCAGGAAATCATGACTGAATTTGGGCCCAGTGTCTTCACCACTTTCCTAAGCAAAAATGACATTTCATTTGCTGGAACCCTTTTAGGCGAAACGGCAGGAGTCCCTTTCCAGGATGCTGCTGATAGAAAGACATACCTGATGAAATCGGCTCGGTTCATCTTGAACGCTTTGCGTTTACTCCATCCGTGAAAGTGACTTTGATAAAAATTAATTTAAAAGAGTGATGGCTTGCCTATTACTCTTTTATTTATACTAATTGAACTTCTCTCTTTGTTCTCTTTTTTTGTCGATTTATATTGTATCTCCACCTGGAGGAAATAAAGTTTGATGATGATGATGTAAGTGTAAATAAGCAATCAAGAATTGAATTGAATTGTTAAACAATAATATTTTATTACTTGCGTCCAATACTTGACTTTCTGTATATAAGCTATTTTTTTCTTGTGGCCAGTTTGAGAAATAGACTAAACCTGTACTTCAAAAATTACGTCTAATTCATGACAAACTGTACAATGCCGTTTTTACTAGTGACCACTTCGAGATAGCCTTTCTGTATAAGTCGATTTTGTTATTTATGTGCCTAACTTGAGAAAGTCTTCTGCACATTGTCGATTTTTTGTCTAACCCGAGATAGACTTTGTGTACATAGTCGATTTTGTTATTTGTGTGTCAAACCCGAGATAGACTTTGTGTACATAGTCGATTTTGTTATTTGTGTGTCTTTCCCGAGATAGACTTTGTCTATTAGTCGATTTTGTTATTTATGTGTCTAACCCGAGATAGACTTAGTGAATTAGTCGATTTTGTTATTTGTGTGTATAACCGAGATAGACTTTGAGTACATAGTCGATTTTGTTATTTGTGTGTCTGACCCGAGATAGACTTTGTGTACATATATAGTCGATTTTGTTATTTGTGTGTCTAACCCGAGATAGACTTTGTGTACATAGTCGATTTTGTTATTTGTGTGTCTAACCCGAGATAGACTTTGTGTATTAGGCGATTTTGTTAGTTGTGTGTCTAACCCGAGATAGACTTTGTGTATATAGTCGATTTTGTTATTTGTGTGTCTAACCCGAGATAGACTTTGTGTATTAGTCTATTTTGTTATTTGTGTGTCAAACCCGAGATAGTCTTTGTGTATTAGTCTATTTTGTAAGTTGTGTGTCAAACCCGAGATAGACTTTTTGTATATAGTCTATTTTATTATTTGTTTGTCTAACCCGAGATAGACTTTGTGTATTAGTCGATTTTGTTATTTGTGTGTCTAACCCGAGATAGACTTTGTGTACATAGTCGATTTTGTTATTTGTGTGTCTAACCCGAGATAGACTTTGTGTACATAGTAGATTTTGTTAGTTGTGTGTCTACCAAGAGATAGCCTTTGTGTATTAGTCGATTTATTAGTTGTGTGTCTAACCTGAGATAGACTGTGTACATAGTCGATAGTGTTATTCGTGTGTCTAACCCGAGATAGTCTTTGTGTATTAGTCGATTTTGTAAGTTGTGTGTCTAACCCGAGATAGACTTTGTGTACATAGTCGATTTTGTTATTTGTCTGTCTAACCCGAGATAGACTTTGTGTATTAGTCGATTTTGTTATTTGTGTGTCTAACCCGAGATAGACTTAGTGTACATAGTCGATTTTGTTTTTTGTGTGTCTGACCCGAGATAGACTTTGTGTACACAGTCGATTTTGTTATTTGTGTGTCTAACTCGAGATAGACTTTGTGTATTAGTCGATTTTGTTACTTGTGTGTCTAACTCGAGATAGACTTTGTGTTTTGGTCGATTTTGTTATTTGTGTGTCTAACTCGAGATAGACTTTGTGTTTTGGTCGATTTTGTTATTTGTATGTCTAACCCGAGATAGACTTTGTGTACATAGTCGATTTTGTTAGTTGTGTGTCTAACCCGAGATAGACTTTGTGTACATAGTCGATTTTGTCATTTATGTGTCTAACCCGAGATAGACTTTGTGTATTAGTCTATTTTGTTATTTGTGTGTCTAACCCGAGATAGACTTTGTGTATTAGTCGATTTTGTTATTTATGTGTCTAACCCGAGATAGACTTTTTGTACATAGTCGATTTTGTTATTTGTGTGTCTAACCCGAGATAGACTTTGTGTATTAGTCGATTTTTTTATTTGTGTGTCTAACCCGAGATAGACTGTGTACATAGTCGATTTTGATATTTATGTGTCTACCCGAGATAGACTTTGTGTACATAGTCGATTTTGTTATTTGTGTGTCTAACTCAAGATAAGCTTGGTGTAACCTAAATAACAAAACAACATCTTATCCTGTCTTTACTCTTTAAGGTTCGAGCACCCTCACGTGCCCACGCATTTTTGCATTCACTTTTACTTTGATGTCAGATGATATTTGACACACCCTTCCTACAGTGCTTCTCCAGCTTTTCGTCGTGTGACCTTTTCCTCTATCTATCCATGGATAACTGTGTAAGGCGGTCAGCACTGTGTAGGAGCCATGTACGGATTCAGATTAGCGCGCGTAAGGCTTCACGTGAACTGCGTCATAGGAAACCGGCCGCATTAGTTTATGTCGTATGTCAGCATAGTCATTCATGATGTAACGCGCAGACGACACGCACATATAATCTATAAGTCATGGTGGTCAAATTAAAATCTTAATGTAAAGAATAAGTGCACGTTTGTTTTGTTGTCAGACGCAATGTTTATCCAGACTGCACTGGAAACCTTTGCTAGCACGACCCCAAATGGATACACATGGGCCAAAATTTAGGGTCAGATGTCTCTTTGAAAGGTAAAAACATTTATTTTTTTACTAAAATACTATAATTCATTTAAGCAGAATTTAATTCCAATTAACTTCTTATTATAGGAACATTTCTTTTTAAATTTGCATTATTCCATTATTCCAAAACACTTTCACACATGATCTGCGTGATTGAGAATTAAATATATTAAATATATACAGAAAAGGTCAGAACAGTTAAAAAAATTGAGAGCTATTTGTCTGAAAATATATGGTATGAATAACTCTCTATCTCTTTTGTATTATATAGTGTATAATTTACATATTGTAATTTGTACTTATGGACCGTAAGATCCACGGAATGAAATGAATTGAATTGATAACAGTTCTTTTAATAATTAAAAAAAATGACTTCGCAATAAACACCTAGGCACCCCAAATGTTTATAAATGAGGAACATGTATTTTGTTATTGGTAAGAATTCAAAATTTCATTTTAATCGCGGTGATTACGTAAAGTAAATACCTTGATATGGGGAAAGACTGTCGCAGAACTCGTGAATTATGTTTGTGATATACCACTGACAATACTACCATTTTACATGGCTCTGAAAGACATGATATTAAATACACAGAAAGCTATACTTTATGAAGTTCAGTGCTTTGTCAGGGATACCAATAGATATAGTAGGATTTCTTTGAATGTTTTGTAAAATCATTTTAGGAGACCCTTTGCATGATATATTTATATATGTCTATGTTGGTGTTGCTATTTATCAATGTCTATCTTGGTGTTGCTAGAATATCATCATCATTTGATAAAATAATAATCGACATTAATTCAAATTCATTTATATATATATATATTAGTTTAATCATTTGAATACACTGTTAATATTCTTAGGGAGAGGACGAGTATATGTATACTGTCTGCTGCCCAATTCCATTGTCTTTAACATATGACAATGAAATATTCTGAAATAAAAAATATGTTTGTGCAACAGCTCATGTACTACGGTTATTTTTCAACAGACCATCCGTTGAGAGTTTGTCTCGGTCATTTTCAAAGGTCATTGAGAATTGATCCTCGAATCTGTCAATTCTCTACGGCTCGTTCCATTTTCAATGGCCTTCGGGGTCAGTTTTCAACGTTGAAAAATGACACGATGTCAATTTTCAACTGTCCAATTTTCGACATTACATCGGCAATCCTTGATACAGGATGCTTGGGTAGGCAATACCAGATAATAATGCTTGAACGACATTCAAAAATATAGGATGCTTGATCGGCAATCCTTGATACAGAATGTTTGGTCGGCATTTCTAGATACGGGATGCGATTCATAATTCTAACATGACACAGGTTATGCTATGTATTATTTAGTTAGTTAGGTCCCAGAATTTGTACGGAACACAACGGCTACATTCTGGACACTCCAGAATAGCCCTCCGTCAAGTCAAACGTATCGGTATTAAATTTTAAAGTTAAAATTCAAAATTCTCTTACGTCATCTTTACTTCTTGACAAAACGTACGTGTGTTACATGTAAGGCTTGGCCGGTAACTCCAGATACAGGATGCTTCACCGGTAATCCTTTGTATTCGTCACTTCAGTCTCCAGGAACGTTCAGAGACACCTGCTCAGCAATTTGGCTTTCTGTTTATATGTTCTCATTCAGATTCTGATTTTCACTTGCTATAACTGGATGCCTGTTTGCCAATTCTAGATAATGATAATATGATGGCAAATTCAGATACATTGCTACTTGGTCGGCATTCATAGATACAGTTTGGCTGGCTGGCTATTCTAGATACATAACGCTTGGTTGGCAAACCATGATACAGGATGTTTAACCGGCAATCCTGGCTACAAAATGCTTGGTCGGCAGTCTTAGATACAGGAAGTTTGTTCGACAATTCTTGATCCTAACTACAGAATGCTTGTTCGGCAATCCTGGGTATATGATGCTTGCACGGCAAACTGTTCGGCGATTCTAGATACATGATGCTTGGGTGGCAATTCTAGATAAAGAATGCTTGGTCGGCAATCCTTGATACAGGATCCTTGGCCGGCAATTCGAGATAATAATGCTTGGTTGACAATTCTAGATGCAGGTTGCTTGGTCGGAAATCCTTGATACAGAATGTTTGGGTCGGCAATTCTAGATAGGATATGTCCGTTTAACAATTTTAGCCTGGCATACGTTGCTTGGCCGGCAATCTTAGATACAGGATGTTTGGTCGGCAATCCTTTGTATTCGTCACTGTTTACCAGGAAAATCCGGAGACATCTGCTGAGCGATTTGGCTTCCTGTGTATATGTTCTCATTTAGTTTCCGATTTTCATTTGCGATAGTTGTAAATTAGCAGCATCCGTAAACAAAGGCGATGTGCTGTGTACGGGGAGCGGCTTCTTAGGCTTATAGTAAATTGTGAATTTAACAAGGCATACTACTTATCAGTGTTCGAGAACTATTTGCTAATCTAGACATGTGTACCGATAGTTTAATTATGTATTTAAATGTTTTACTTGGCATAGGGAAGAATTGTTCTAGTATCGCCAGATACCCCAGTACAAACGCGAGAGTTAGCAACCCTGTTTCTTCTCCACACCTCCATCCTCTTCCTTTGAAGAGTTTTACAATAGTTGTAGCTTTGTTGTCTGGTGTTTCAGAGAGCGTCTAATATATGCAATGCTTCTCTGCGAATAAGTTCGCTCTAAACAGAACAGAAGTCTCGTTTCTTTTCCTGGTCGAGACACACTATAGTCTATAAAAGTGGCAGTTTCTCTCCTCGAAAAGTGAGTGGGACGACTGGTTTGTCCATTGTCATCATAATGTGCCCGGTTGGGTTGTGCTGTTCTGTGTATTTAACGACATGCTATAACAAGAGCAAGACTATAACTATACAGACATTCACTCTGTACACACGGACCTCGTACCACGGACCAAGCCGTAATAAGACGATTAGACTTATCACCCAGTTGAACGAATACCTAACAGAATATTGATAACAGTGAGATTACTGTAACGATTTCATTAACTAAACCAAAGTTTCCCAATATGTTGATAAATATAAGATGAACGAAGAGCGGATTAACGAGGCTCAGTAGTATTGTGATGGTTGTGAAATGTGGATTATTGACAGAGAAAGGAATAACAAAGGCTGAGAACGGATTAACGAAACCAAATAGCATTCTGATGGTTGTGGAGGACTGACAATGAACAGATTGACGAAGACGGAGTACGGATTAACGAAACCCGACAGTATTGCGATAAATGTGAAAGATGAAGAGAAAACGGATTAAGGAAGCTCAATAGTACTGTATTGTGATAGGTGTGGAAGGATAACGAATAAAGGATTTACGCGGCACAAAAACATTATTATGGATATGGAGGATGGAGGGAGAACGGATAAGGAAGCTCAATTGTATTGGGGATGGTGTGGATGGCTGAGGGGAAACGGATAAGGAAGCTAAATTGTATTGGGAAGGGTGTGGATGGCTGAGGTGGAACGGATAAGGAAGCTCAATAGTATTGGGGAGGGTGTTGATGGCTGAGGGGAAACGGATAAGCTCAATTATAATGGGAAGGGTGCGGATGGCTGAGGGAGAACGGATAAGGAAGCTCAATAGTATTGGGAAGGGTGTGGATGGCTGAGGGGGAACGGATAAGGAAGCTCAATAGTATTGGGAAGGGTGTGGATGGCTGAGGGGGAACGGATAAGGAAGCTCAATAGTATTGGGGAGGGTGTTGATGGCTGAGGGGAAACGGATAAGGAAGCTCAATTGTATTGGGAAGGGTGTGGATGGCTGAGGGAGAACGGATAAGGAAGCTCAATAGTATTGGGAAGGGTGTGGATGGCTGAGGGGGAACGGATAAGGAAGCTCAATAGTATTGGGAAGGGTGTGGATGGCTGAGGGGGAACGGATAAGGAAGCTCAATAGTATTGGGGAGAGTGTGAATGGCTGAGGGGGAAGGGGTGAACGAGGCTCGATAGTATTGGGAAGGGTGTGGATGGCTGACGGGGAATGGATAAACGGAGCTCAATAGTATTGGGAAGAGTGTGGATGGCTGACGGGGAATGGATAAACGGAGCTCAATAGTATTGGGAAGGGTGTGGATGGCTGACGGGGAACGGATAAACGGAGCTCAATAGTATTGGGAAGGGTGTGGATGGCTGACGGGGAACGGATAAACGGAGCTCAATAGTATTGGGAAGGGTGTGGATGGCTGACGGGGAACGGATAAACGGAGCTCAATAGTATTGGGAAGGGTGTGGATGGCTGACGGGGAACGGATAAACGGAGCTCAATAGTATTGGGAAGGGTGTGGATGGCTGACGGGGAACGGATAAACGGAGCTCAATAGTATTGGGAAGGGTGTGGATGGCTGACGGGGAACGGATAAACGGAGCTCAATAGTATTGGGAAGGGTGTGGATGGCTGACGGGGAACGGATAAACGGAGCTCAATAGTATTGGGAAGGGTGTGGATGGCTGACGGGGAACGGATAAACGGAGCTCAATAGTATTGGGAAGGGTGTGGATGGCTGACGGGGAACGGATAAACGGAGCTCAATAGTATTGGGAAGGGTGTGGATGGCTGACGGGGAACGGATAAACGGAGCTCAATAGTATTGGGAAGGGTGTGGATGGCTGACGGGGAACGGATAAACGGAGCTCAATAGTATTGGGAAGGGTGTGGATGGCTGACGGGGAACGGATAAACGGAGCTCAATAGTATTGGGAAGGGTGTGGATGGCTGACGGGGAACGGATAAACGGAGCTCAATAGTATTGGGAAGGGTGTGGATGGCTGACGGGGAACGGATAAACGGAGCTCAATAGTATTGGGAAGGGTGTGGATGGCTGACGGGGAACGGATAAACGGAGCTCAATAGTATTGGGAAGGGTGTGGATGGCTGACGGGGAACGGATAAACGGAGCTCAATAGTATTGGGAAGGGTGTGGATGGCTGACGGGGAACGGATAAACGGAGCTCAATAGTATTGGGAAGGGTGTGGATGGCTGACGGGGAACGGATAAACGGAGCTCAATAGTATTGGGAAGGGTGTGGATGGCTGACGGGGAACGGATAAACGGAGCTCAATAGTATTGGGAAGGGTGTGGATGGCTGACGGGGAACGGATAAACGGAGCTCAATAGTATTGGGAAGGGTGTGGATGGCTGACGGGGAACGGATAAACGGAGCTCAATAGTATTGGGAAGGGTGTGGATGGCTGACGGGGAACGGATAAACGGAGCTCAATAGTATTGGGAAGGGTGTGGATGGCTGACGGGGAACGGATAAACGGAGCTCAATAGTATTGGGAAGGGTGTGGATGGCTGACGGGGAACGGATAAACGGAGCTCAATAGTATTGGGAAGGGTGTGGATGGCTGACGGGGAACGGATAAACGGAGCTCAGTAGTATTGGGGAGGGTGTGGATGGCTGACGGGGAACGGATAAACGGAGCTCAGTAGTATTGGGAAGGGTGTGGATGGCTGACGGGGAACGGATAAACGGAGCTCAGTAGTATTGGGAAGGGTGTGGATGGCTGACGGGGAACGGATAAACGGAGCTCAATAGTATTGGGATGGGTGTTAAGGATTGATGCTTCTTTAGCTATCTATAACACTACAGAAATAATGTTTGCATTCTATTAATTGGAAGCAATTAGTCCATAAGTCATTACCGTGGTGTTTTTGTTTCATAACTTGAAAAGGGGTCCGGATTATTATCGTCGGTCTTCGCTCAAAAGCCTTTAAGTATAAAACCTCGTCTTATAAGTCTTGTCTCTTTTTCACGAAATGTTTAGTCGTCTGTATCCACTAAGTTGATTCTCATCGTGGTTTTGTCTCTATCAGAATTATTTCGTCAATGATGATCACTGTGGGAACCATATCATAAACCGTCTATACAACCCAAATATGGTAACCGGGAAATATCTAGTAATTCAATATCACGAACAATAGTTCACAGTCGTTTTCATTGCAGAACCTCCTCCCCCCCCCTCCCCCCACCCTTCCAGGTGACCCTGGATTCCTGTCTATTCCTCAATATATATATCACGCTGGGGGTTGATAGATCGCATACGGACGCGATATATAATAAGCTTGAACACGACAATAGTTACAGATACATTCATTACATTAAAACTGAAAAAAAAAAACATTGCAAAAATTACCCTTGTTGTGACAGGCAACCGCCTCGTCGATACCAATATCCGGTGTACGGTACCTTAAGTGATAGTGTTACATTCTTATTTAAAATTTGTGGTCTACAGTGGCGTAGGAAGATGAAACGTCATGGGGGGCAAAGGTCCTCAATATTTTGTACCCCCCCCCCCCCCGCCACCATACAGGAGGAGACTTAAATTCAACTCCAACCATGATAATATATGCTTATGTTATTTTTCATATATGCACTAATTTATCCTTTGTACACATTTTATAGACAGTGGGGTCGCTAAAAGGAAATTAACGAATACGCAAATTGGCCGAATTAGCGTGTGAGCGTCGAAGGCGCGAGATTTTGGTGTTTTATTAGGGTCTGACGGTGACCCCCGGGAATAGTTTTATGTATTTTGATGATTTTGCGATCGCCCGACAGCGCGAGATTTTGGTGTTTGGGGGGTCCGGGGGTCTCCCCCGGGAAAAAATTACAATTTAGAATGGCTTAGATGATTTTTACGATGCATTTTGATGAATTTGCGAGCGCCCAAAGGCGTGAGAATTTGGTGTTAGGGGGGGTCCGGGGGTCTCCCCCGGGAAAAAAATTACGATTTAGAATGGCTGAGATGAGTTTTACGATGCATTTTGATGAATTTGCGAGCGCCCAAAGGCGCGAGAATTTGGTGTTAGTGGGGTCCGGGGCTCTCCCCCGGGGAAAAAAATTACGATTTAGAATGGCTGAGATGAGTTTTACGATAAAGTTTAATGATTATAAAGCGTTCTTAACATGGTAATTTTTCGATTTAAAGCTACCTGCATTTAGAAATGATAATTGTGTCGTCATAACATTATGCAACCCTTCTCGATCTGAATATACCGGCTTCACACCATCGGCACATTGTTGTGTAACATAAAAAAAATGAATTAATTGTCTCGCTAAGACATATAAACAAATTGATCTTTTAAGGACAATTTTTTTTAAATAGCACATAGAAATCCCTTGATGGACATTTTTAGTCTAGTTTGTGTTGTATTGAATTGACATTATGTGCTTGAACGTTTTGGAAATGCGCCGCGCAGCGAAAATTTTCTAGAATGAAGTACGAAAAATGTGTAGGCAGGAGCCTTTTTTCTTTCAAATTAAGCATTTTTGAGAAAATTTCAGTCGGCGAAAATGGGGGTGGGGCGGGGGGGCAAAGAAGACATGTCTTGCCCCCCCCCCGTCCGGCGGAACGGGGGGGGGCAGTTGCCCCCACCCCCACCCCCGCTTCCTACGCCCCTGGTCTAATATTCATCCTTAAGTGTTCCTCATTCTTCAACGTCATCTGGATTAATAATACCATTCATGCTTTGATTCTGTGATAGTTTCCTAGTAAAGGATCATGTTGGTGGATATGAATTTATTTTTATTTTCAACTGAACGATATACAACCGTTTCTGGAAAGAGTTGTCGGTCTTGGGCCAATCACAGTACATTCAACACTGTTTGTATTGGACAAAGTAAAGTAACGTTTAGGATATATATAAAAATATTGTTTTTTTTCAGAATATTTATTTACTAGCACATATATAGTAAGTGATTAAATAATGATAGTTAAATAGGTATGTGCTGTGTAATGTTAGACATAATATTCTAGATTTCTTATTTTTTATTGGATAATCAAGTAATGTGTTTTAGGTTTGAGCGAAAAGTCGCTTATATGTGGTACATTTATATAAACGATGGTGATTTTTATACGAGACATTTTTATTCTGACGTTCTATCATTTTGATGGTAATGTGCTTCATCTGCCCTAATCCAATAATATTAGACATCGATATTGAGAAACTTCTGAGACGACGTGATGATCAAAAGTGTGTCGTCCTGCTATACCTCTAACATATTTTGTTGGAGTACATCTGCCCCAGACCAATAACAATGTTTGAACGTCAAAATATTTTCAATGATAAATTGATCACCAAAGAATATATAACTATGCATTGGAGCACACCAAAACAGATAGGTCATCATCCTTTTAATGTGGCGGTGTTTTTTTTTGTGAAATATAAATAAATATCAAAACCCTGTAATGTTATATATGTTATTTTTTCGCATTTAGTTATACATAAAACGTTATGTACTGAATACAGCCTGCTACAAGTGGTGGAGGGTCATCTGACAATCATTCTGGTTCTTGGTAAATTCATATCATTGATACATAATAAATAACATTATTTAGATTCCGAAATCAGGACAGGTTCCTCGATATTCCTTGATTAAGTTTAGAGATTTTCTGTAATTTCTGTTAAAATGTGTTTATGGAGAATATATGAGTAAAAGGATTAGTTTAAAAATGATATTGATGATAACGTTACCCTGATAGATAAATTCCTGTGATACTACAGTTGGGTGTAGTCAAGGATCTCACTTCTCAAATCCTTGAATGTAACGGTAAGTGCACTATCTATATGCTAGTTTACCTACCGGTATAGTTTAAATGTAGTGCGCTACTAGTGCACTAGCTATATATAGATGTAAAGCTTACACTTAACTGTAACTACAGCCATATAGCCTGTTATGGGTGGTAGGTGTCTTCTGACAATCATTGTCTTCCATGTATATGAATATTTGTTTAACGCCCGAAGAAAAAGCATTGTTCTACTATCAGAGATTTACTATCTAAATCTTTGCTACACACTATAACGGCAGAAACATATAAAATTCAGTTGATAAATATATGTTTCTGGGTATATTTAACTTGCATTTGGTTGATATTTAAATTCGTGGTGTATGCATACATTGTAGTTCAATAACTAAATGCTCTAAGAGCACCTGTCAAAATCAATAATGAGCTGTCACAATTGGATTTTGTCAGTTTACTATGATAATGTTTAATCTCGAAATTATTTTGTTTATAACTGTTATAAAGCTGTCTGGTGGTATATATACGTCTTTGTAGGTCTATACGGTAATCCGTAAGAAATTTTATAATGGGAGGTCATATGATATGTAGCTATAGGATGTCACGGAACATAAAAACTGTATATTATATGTAGTTTCATGTGCATCATCTAAATTAAAACATCGCCTTTCCCAACCATCATTTACTTGATACACATGAATACGTTTTTGATACGAGAACACGAGATCCTATCTATAATCTACCTTCCCGTACATACAGGGACTAAAATAGTATGGTCATCATACAGGCGCGAGTCATGGATCAGTGCGAACGCAAAGTTCATTCATAAGCAGACCTTTCGTGTAAACAAAAGATTGTGAGCTGTACTGTAATAAAAACCACTCCAAAAGTAGGCGTGGACTAACAGGAGATGACTCAAATGACGTCACGCCGGTACCACTATAGTTCTTACTGGAGAGTAAAATGACATTTTGATTCAGAACATGATGATTGACAGTCTTGCGGGCAGCTTAGTACTCAACCGTACATCCCATTGGCTAGATTTTGGTCGGGATAATTTACATGGGAAATATCAATGTACCTTGGTTTACCCCCTCATGTTTAGAGACAATGAAACTATAATGACATTTTGTATTAACATACTAGAGGTATAGACACTGATACATCATTTCTTCATGTCTAGAAATCACTTATATAATCACATATATCCCATAGTATATTTCAGCGCACTTGCAAAGGAATTATTCGATATGAAGTAGTCCGTGTTATAGGTGAACTAGCGACGCCATATTGGCTGAAATATTCCTACGCTATCTCATAATAATTCGTTATTTTGGAGTTTATCGGCAACGTGAATATGGAATTCAATTGTTTGTTTACCAAGAAGGAAGTGGAGTTAATACCTAATTGTAAAATGGATTAATCTTCGAAATGCGGGCAGTTTTTGGACTATTTTCAAACGCGTAGTACATTGCTCAAAAATGACTCTGTCGATATCGTTTCCTGTCTGGGAATTGCAGGATGATATTTAAAGAATAAGATTAACAATTTAGGATGTAGGGATGAAAAATGTCAGAAACGCCAGCGAAGGAGTAAGTATATATATTTCCTTATTGTCTGTTCAGATTATTTTCCAGGAATGTAAAATTTGGACCTGTCGTCTGCCGTGTATCGGCTGGATACAGCGAACACGCAACATGGAGGCTTGCTTCGTTCATCATCTAAACATCTATTCATTTCAAATTGAGTGATAGTTATAGACTAGAGTAGTGGTCCTCCCAAAAACGGAATATTTTATATGTGTTTGATGTGTCAATTATAGAGCATAATATTGCTCTGAACACGTGTATTCGGATGATGTGTATTGCAAGTTCCTGACAGCTTGCATTGATGTGAAAATGTTCATTCATAAATAGCCATGAATGGCTCGAACAGTGTTGAAGCAGGCCTGTCCAGTTTGATGCTGAAATCTAAAGGTTGTAATTCTTGTTCACGGACATTCCATTTCACGTTGATAAAAGTATATGACAATAGTGTTTGTTTGATGGTTATTTCAGTTACGTTGTAGATATTTATTGACTATTCTGTTGAATATATTGAGTGACCTAATTCTGACACAAAGTCGAAGTGCTGGCTTTATGGCAGTGTTCAGTGACCTGCTCGTTTGACCAAGAGCTTGAGCTATTTAATTCCGTATTTCGACACGGAGTTTTACATGCTGTAACGGAGATTTTCAAATGCAATTGTTTACAATAACTGAATAACTTTTATTTCGTTTTAAGAGTAATTAAAAAATCAACTTTAGAATGTTAATACCGTTGTAATTCATTAAACTATTTTTATTCCATCATTCATTACATTTAAAAATATAATTGATAATAGACAAGATGTGATATGAAATAATGTACCATGTATTTATATATATATATCTGTGTGTGTGTGAAGCCAAAGGTACACATATATTATATTTATAAGTGTTTGTTATTCGCCGGAAACACAATAATTATTTCCTCCTTTAAATTTGGAAACACCAGGCTCAGGCATTTGTTTTTAAATGAAATTGTATTGTTGCTGACAAGTTTTAACATAATTAAATAAAATGAAATATTCTTTATTTTTCTTTAATGGCAGTGTTATAAATGGATTATATGCAGATCAGTGTGACCAATCACTTTGGGACTTAAAAATATATATAGGCCTACTGAGTGGTGTGCAATACAGAGGATTCCGCTTATTTGCATAGGTCATTTTCCAGAAGAAAATATGCAAATAACCGGAGTATTCGAATAGGCGGAGATGACATTTTGCACCTCCGTTTGACCCCACACATATGTATGTGAATAGGCAAATAGATATCGTTTCGTTTTTTTTGATAATACGTAAATTTTTTACACTTAAAAACGAACAACAAGTAATTATTTTCGAAGCTGTAAATCGATTTTAATTGTTTTAATAACAAAAAATATTCCAATATTAGATTCTTGTTTACGTTAGATCGACACGTGAATATTTGAAGAAACAGCTAAACGATCGATATCAAAATGCAATTAGATTCTACTAAACAGGATTGGATTTGTGTCTACAATTCTAACCTATAATAAACAAAATTTACGTACATTTGCCTGGCAAAATGAACTTACGATCGTGATTAAACTTCAAAGTGCCGATCAACTAGTAGTGTTGTTTTTAACATGTGCATTATGAATTCGAAAATGGCGGCAGGTGATGAAGCCATGCGTTCACTCGACCAAATGTGTTTTGGAATTTCCCTGTATTGTTGATCTATACGATGAATAGCTTGATAACATTTCAGAATTAATGCATATTCAAGTAGCAATGAAACAACGTAGCAAGTATCTTTTGTATCCTAAGCTTACATACTGTACGAAACTTGCGACTTTGCATGCTTTTATGTCTCGTTCAACGAGACGCTTGATACGCACATGTCTGTCGTAGTCAACAAGACTCTGGTTTGAACGAGACTACTCATGAATGGCGATTGTTGTAAGGAAGCATGGTTTCTCCAACCGATCGCGAACTAAGGTACGTTACGTTAATAAAATAAACATATTTGAAAATGCAAATGCGTTAATTAGATGTTTGAGTCAGTGAATATACTAAAGTTATGATCAACCGCTGCTAATGTAAATCGTAACAGCGTCGAATACCTTTGCAGATTCATGGATTGCATATAAAGATAAGACAAGTCTTCTATTACTATATTTCATGTTCAGATTATTACGGCAATCTGTTAAACATTTCGCCGGATATATGTTTCAAGATACAGGATGATTTCTAGTAAAAGCGAAGTATCTTGAAACATATATCGGCGAATTTCGCTAAAAATATATTGCAACATTGAAAAATATTCGATTTTATTTTTAGAATTTCCCAAATATTTTATTCAAATAACCGGAGGTCATGTAAAAGTCTATGCAAATACACGGAGTTGAAAAACAAAGATAAAGAAGGAAAAAATCGGGACCGCAGAATTTTATGCAAATAACCGAAATATTCGAATAACCGTTATTCGATTATGTGGAGTCCTCTGTACTTGTTTATCAAAATTTACATGTAATTAAATGGCAAAATCCGTTTGCTTGAAATAAAGTCTGAAGTTCAGTCGGTATATATGTTATATATATGGATATTAAATAATGATAAATGGTAACAAAATTTATTGCAGCTTCAGGACATTGCATATGTCCATTGATAAACTTTGTCATATATTAAACAACCAATACAATATCAATACAATGTGCACATTATGATAAATTATATTCCAGATACAGGACACTGAAATCAGTAATATATATGATAGATTTGAAAATTTTCAACAGTGATACAAATATGTGCTGGTATATATAATACAACTGAAAATTAGTAGACTAGTGATATAATATAAGAAAAGGACAACTTGATATCATGAATATTCATTGTCAAGGAAAAGCAGTTTATTGTTCTTAATTTATCAAATTAATTGTGTTAACTATTTGGTATTCCTATCACATAAAATCACTAGTTATTGTTTGGAATCTCTGTAGGCTAGCTATCACATGGTGAAGGTTATTAATTTTGATAAACTATAATTGTGCTTTGTAGGAATAAGTATTATCAAATAGGTTTGTTCAGCAGTCTTTGTTTTAGATTTTAATCATTTCAGATTTTATCTGCTTTAAATAGAACAAGTTGTCTTGCAACATATGCGTATTATAATTAATTCAGAGTGTATCTCAATATGAATCATTACACATTTAAGTAAATCTAATTTGACAAGCTAAAGGTGTTTTGCTTATATAATTAGTTTAATGTGGGAGCATCTCAATTCTCAAACATCATGATAGTAACATATATACTGTAAGGTTTTAGTATGCCAGTGTTGGACTGATAATTATAATCCAGTAAATCACTAATTAATGGACTAGATACAGTGGACCTCTTTAACCTGGACACTGATAATGTGAAAATGGACGAAAATGTCAGGGAACGGAATACCTTAATGTTACAAATTGACTAAGAACACGTTATTTGGCAGTCCAGAAGACTTGTAAACAGTACAGTTAGTCTAGGAATGAAGGTGTCCAGATTATTAAGGGTTCTTTGCAATTATATATATATTGATTTGAATTTGAATTTGTTATATATTATAATGTAAAATGCCACTAAAAATATACCAGACACCAAATTAACTTCATATATATATAGTTATTTTATCTTTGTAGATAAAACTCACTGAAAAGCTAGAAGCTTAAATCTATTAATACAGTCGAGCAACTACATGTAAATGATCAAAAACCTATATTGGTTGCATTCAACCCTTGATTAATTATGTTTCAAACATTTTTGAATTCGGTTGTCAACAAAGTTAATAACATTATGATTTATGAAATATTTTTACTCTTTTAATGGTAAATAGTGGGTCTCAATTGGACTGTAAACCCGAGAAGTAACCCTTTGTTTATATCTCTGTACTTTGTGCCATACAAGAGGCTACTTCCAAAAAAGCTTGCAAACGATGAACTTGAGGAGAGCTACTGACACCGGAAGTCCATCCATAAAGAAGTTTATATCATACAAATGAAGAATTTCTTATGAATCATGGACATTTAATGACAGGATATGTCTAATGCTGTAATCAAACTGACAACTGTTGTCATTTGGTCATTATGTTTGTATACATTAACACGTAAAAACTCTAATGAAATAATACTGTCATAGCCAAATTTCTGACAATCTGAGTATTTCTTGCATTAGATTTCATGGAGACATCAACTTGATTTTGGTACCACTGTAACTTTAGTCCATGACCATTGTTTATGACATGCATGTATATAAACGTTCTAGTCACATTGAAACTCGAAAGTACAACAGTTTGAGCTGAATAATGTACATAAGGGGAACCAAACACCTTTCTTAGTTATGTTTAGATTGACACATTCAAATTGTTCCCACCAACTGCACAAAAGTTGTCTTTTTCATTATGACACCTTATCACATTGATCATGGAGTCCTGAGTCTGACACTTGAGTTGTCATTGGCGGCCAGAGATCCCTCTATATGTCACACTCTACTACTCGGTGGCAGATTTCAATCATCGGCACAAAGGACTTCCGGTTGGTCTTTACCACTTGTGTCTAGTGTCACCTACTGATTCCTCCCTTGGTCTGCTTCATGTTTTCCTGAACTATTGTATGAAGTCTTTGTTGAGATATGAAAATTGCCAAGCTTTGTTTTACATATATATTAACAATTGAAATACATTTGCTTTGTTGAGATATTTCTGTGTATTTACTTTCAGTAGTACAATATAATCAACTGGAAAATTAGATTTCATATGATTTAAACACATACAAAACATTGTATGAATTGATGTAATTATGTTACACTCATGTATGGACATTATTTTGTGAGATATAGATTAATGATTAAGAGATTCTACCAGTACCTACCAATTGTAACAGGCTAACAGCATATTGTTGATCAGATAACTGGTTTTGTACATTGTATTATATGGTAGCTGCAGATTAAACAAGATCAATTTGTATATTGACAGGTTTTATATTGAGTCCCCTATTTTTTACTTTGATCTGTAATTGAATTGAATTCAATACAACACATATGTAACTGTTGTGATATTGGTACTTTTCCTGGTTGACCTTTGATGAGTAGACTCTTTGCATCTGTTTACATTACAAATCATTTCACACGATTGGCTGTTCAAGTATAAGAAAAAGAGGGTCCTGTACATGGATACAGTACTGTGTTGGTGTCACTTAAAAGCAGGACATCCACATGCTTCTGTTCAAGTTGAACAGGAAGTGATTGTTATAAGGTTCACAGAAGGCCAGTGTACTGGCTCCTTTAGGGCCTGTAGTAGGGACAAAGGTCTGCAGCAGCAATTAGAAACTAAACACAAATGCAAAAGCTAACAGTGATTAGGAGTGTAGTTATGTAATGATAGAAGAACGACTGTTTCTTGCAAAACATGAAAGGGAAAATTCAGTCTTAAGAGTACATTAAAATTTGCACATATTTCAGAAACAAACCAGTTGTATTAAAAATTAGATTGGTATTACTGTGATATGCCAGAAAAGTCCACTGTAGTGAAATGTATGTGAAGTGTTCAAACTCGCTTACTATCCGCCATTACACATAGTGGGCGGATGTCTTGGAATTGTATTTTGAACCCTGGCCCTTGCAAGTGTTGTAAAGAAATTTTTGTCTAGAACTACTCAAATGGCTTTTACAGGCCAGAAGTGTGTTTACCTTATTAGAAGCATGTTATTGTTTAAAACTAATTTCATCAACTCCTCAGTGGTTATGTATTGCATTTGTTTAAAGGCCCATTACCTTTCCGGAGCAAAATATAAAGGTTTCTAAAAAAACATTAATAACATCAGAAAATGCATACCGATGACCTAAAATAAGGTTATGACACCAAACATATGCAAGATTTCCTGCGTAATATATGAAAACAGTGGAGAGTCAATTCGCTGTTTTGCCGTCTGGCGCAGTGATAGTCAACTACCGCGCGGTATTTAAGAGAACGGCGTGAAACATAATACGACCCGCGTTATGAAAATAAACATTTTATTTATTTTAATCAAATAGTTCAGAAGGTGATGATAAATGTAGTATTAACGGTAAGTTAATAATTTTTAAGACTCTACAAAATTATCGATCTTGTTTTACATTCCCATTTTAAAAATTAAAAGCCGTTTCGGAAAGGTAGTGGGCCTTTAACATACGTGACTTTGGCTCTGGTATGGGTACAGCGTATTGATCAACGATTTGGAGTTTCAACAGTATCAATCAAAATACTTTTTAACTATATCATGAAATTTGTCAATATTTCTTATTATATGTTTCATAAGGATTGTAGAACGATACATTTATGTCATATTTTGCTTTGTGGTTATGTTAGAGAATTAGCCTCATTGAATTGTCCCCTTAAAAAGATCGTTACAGCAATACAAATTATCATTGATTTGTATATATGGGATTAACACGTTATTGATTATTGTATATTTTGTATAGTTTGTTAGGTTTATCACGAATGGCAACTATTTGGTTTGGTTGGGTTTAATTGGTAAATAGTGTAAAACTTTTGCATTTACCATTTACATAAGATAAATTGGGCCACTGTTCAGATATGCATCTTAGGCTGGTGAATTGCGCCACTATTCGGACATGTATCTTAGGCTGGTGAATTGCGCCACTGTTTGGACATGTATCTTAGGCTGGTGAATTGCGCCACTGTTCGGACATGTATCTTAGGCTGGTGAATTGCACCACTGTTCGGACATGTATCTTAGCTGGTGAATTGCGCCACTGTTCGGACATGTATCTTAGGCTGGTGATTTTTCTGCAGATGATCTGGATTTCATTCCCCTCAAGATATCTCCAAATAAAGACTGATAAATACATGTCTGTAGAACTTATTTTGGCAATTATCAACGTAAAGTAATATCAGTAGTCATAGAATTGAGTATGAAAGTCAAGTATTCATAAAATGATGTTTTTGTGATTATTGTTTATAATATGCCACATGAACATGTACAGTACTAGTGTGATTTTAATGCAACAGTCACCATTGACCCCACCAACGCATATTTGGCTGTACAGAAATTTAAATGACTCAAATACAGCTGGTACTTTTATAGTCATCAATACAATCATTAGTTACATTGACAAGTTATTTGAGACAGTGCACGTGGGATACTGCTATACGTGTCTCACCTTTGTAGGGGATTCATTATCATATTTTATTCTCCACCCAGCATGTTTTATCACACACTTGTCACTTGGTCAATGGATATTTTAACATATTATTGCAACTTAATAATATTATTGCAAATTAACATACACTGTTTCTGATGACTAGCTGCAGCCTACTATATATACAGAGGATTGGTGAGATCATGCTTTGAACTAGTTCTGTACATATGTGGCCCATGTCAAATAGAATTGAACTCAAAACTTGTGTGTCCTGTTTTGTAAATTGGCATAAGCAATAAGTGTTAAACTTACTTAAACTAGCACTGGTTGTATAGTAAAATTTATTATATATATTCATTTTGTCGTCTTTTTAATATTTATATTCCTGCTTCAGTATTAACAATTTTACTTGATAGATATGGGTTGTAGAATTAAAAAAAAAAATCTTGTTGAGCTCCCGATATGTATGCTATAATACACAATTATTCTGTCAGGGACTGTTACAGAGTTATCTGTCCTTGTGAGTACCAAGGTAATAATCGATTGCGGGTCATCATTTTGTGAGCAAAAAATTTGTTTTCACAGAAAAATGTGACGTAACAATCACAAAAAACATGATGATCAATATATATACCCAGGAGTTTCATAATCTTTCATACCGCCTTATATTGAAACCCCTGTATACCAGTATGTACCTGACTGCATGGAAGGATAGATAACTCTAGATCTTTAATTTGCAAATGCAGAATATGTGATCAGGAACTTCATTTGAAGGTCACTTGCATTTAGTGAACAAAACACAACTTATTTGAACATGGTTATGGTAAATTTGAATGTAGTGATTTCATATATTTAATAGTCTTCTTTTTGTATTTTTCAGTGAGGAGTTTCTTGTGCGTGTACAGGCACAAGTTATGACCCGAGATGATTCAAGTGGGGGTTGGGTACCGATGGGAGGGGGTGGGCTAAGCAATGTGGGTCTACGGAGACTGGTTAAAACAAATGGCGAAGACCACACAAGAAACGAATACTTAATTCAAGGTGAAAGAATAGCAGATAAATCGGTGAGTATAATTATATATCCTTTTCGTGCATTATAAAGTATGGGCCATATAATGTTACCCATGTCCATTGTTCAAACTTTTTGAATTCATACCCTGTCCTATTCTGCTTAAACCATTTTTGATTCCAGATATATAGGATCTTAAAAGAATAAGATTGTTCATCAGATGACAGGGCTTTTTTTCAGCATGATTTGGGGCCGAAAATCGGCCCCATTCCCCATGGCAAAACCTCTGATTTTTTCCCAATTCAACACTAAAATTTCCCAAAATCAAAGTTTCTTGAAAACTATCCAAAAATATTGCATGAACTTAGTTGGTTAAGGCTTTAAATATTTGTGAATTAGCTTCAGAAAAGTATTAATCTTTATTGTTATGCTTTATTTCATATTTCATAATTTTCCCAAATCTTGGTTTTGTCGCACAGGCCCCATTCCCAAAGCAGTGAGAAAAAGCCTTGGATGATATGAGATTTTATGAAATGAGTCTTTAAAGATACTCCACCGCCGACAGAGCATGAATGATTTTCATTAATTGAACATTTATTGGTGTTAAATCGTGTATATATATGTCTAATTAACACAAAAAAATAATGTAAGATAATTCCTTTTGCCTTTGGTGCATGCGCAATCAGTATTTCATTCTATATAGGATATAGTGCTACGGAATTTTTTGGGGATGCAATTAATTATTTTTCATATTTTTAACTTGAAGTAAAAATAGGAGCTCAAACTTTTCAATGGTGGCAATGGTGTGAAGTAAGGAACTTGTGTAATTGCAGAAAAATACCAAATCGTCTGCTCCTGTTTTTGAAAGTGAAAAAATACCATTTGTCGGCGGTGGAGCATCTTTAAGTAGTTTGCAAACCTTGGTAGGCAAAAATTAAATTTTCGAGACAAGTTTAATAAAATCATATGAAATAAACACAATTTAAGATACTTTTTATCACATAACTACAACAAGCTATATTTTGAAAAATCTAAAAATCAAAATGTGCTGCAAAAATCCAGTGAAGGCTATCATGTCACTACGTCCTCGAATCCTGATGTAACCTCAGTTTGGTGACATCAAATTATGAGGAAAATACGGTCTTTGCTTTAATATTTTACTGATAATATTTGCATAGAAATGTTTATCAACATATTATCAGTCCATGTCAGATATTGTGATATTCCATAAACAATTCGAAACAAGGCCCTGGCACTGGTATATGGTCATACTTTGTAGAGCAGATCCGTTTGCCACCCACGCTTTTCACAACATGGCACAAAACTCTATCAGTTATATATACAATGTCCCATGAATATTTCATTATTGCTGATAAAACCCAAGCATATTTTAATTTCAATTGAATTTTCAATGCAAATAATTATACCTTCAGCTTGGTGTGTCTAAATGAAATACATACACTGATGCAAGAGTCAATTGCAGTACATATGATCTTGTTGCATAGATATTGAAAAATACTGTATACGGTTTTTTTGACAATTCCATAAATTTTTTGACATCTATATAGCTATAAGCTGATACACATAAAGATTTGATTTAATTCAAGGTATATATGTGTCTACCAGGTATGATCAATAAACATACATACATAATGCCAAGCACTGTCATTGCATTCACCAATATGATGCATGCATATATCTATGCATAATTGATAAGGCTACTTGATTGATTGGTTTTATTCAATAGGAGTACTGCTGAAAATGGATTATATATAGCTTATTTGTAATAAACAAGTTAAATCAGAATCTCTAAATTCTATTGCAAATATAAGGACACTTTGTCAGAAATATTTTATTGAATTGATTAATATTTAAAACATTTCTTTCTTTATTCAATTTTGCAATGTATGTTTCAATCAAATCATGTTTAATTTGTAGTGATTAAGTTAGAAACTGTTTCGATGAAAAGATGGTGTTTTTTTGCTTCAATGTTTACCAGGATCAGATCACATCCAATTGTTGTTCTAGAAGCTAGCAGGCCTGTCTCATGATATTCAATTCTTGAAATTTCTTGTGGACTTGCATTGGCTCCTATATAAAAGGCATTAGTCACACACAACAACAAACCTGTACACTGTTTTGGCACATTATAAGGATGAGCATTTCATTACTCCATTTCATTTTGCCTGAGTGATATATACATTTGCATAGTACAGTTGACATATTATTCTTTTCCATGTGCCTTGGAAATTATCTTGCCTACATTCTCTCCTGCATTCTAGATTTGAACATGTATCAGTTTTATTCAAGCTCTCTGTAATTGCAAGGAACATACAATATGAAATTCTGAAAGAAAATTAAATACAAGCTAATTTTATTTGTAATAATAACTCTTGATTTTTTATTTATAGGTGGTGCTGGACTGTATATTAAAACGAGATATTCGTTACACAAAGGCCAATCCTAAATTTCACCATTGGCAAACTGATGACAAAAGGTTTGGTTTGACCTTCGAGAGGTCTGATGATGCCAAGGCGTTTGATAGAGGTATTCGACGAGCTAGAGCAGATTTAGTTGAGGGTAAGCTACTTGTGGATATTCCGTTCCACACATTTTTCATTGATTCTCTGTTGTTTTGTGTATACACTTTCCATTTTGCTATATTTTAAATTAGTGTCTTGCTGGACATCTTGTTTCATGACAAATTTTGAAATGAACTTTCTGTCCTTTTAATACCAATTGATAGAATATGATGTTCTTTATTAAATTATAGGTTTTTGAATCTCTTACTTGATTATACTAAACAAATTTTAGTAAAGATGTTCCACAGATGACAAATGGTATTTATGGTATTTTTTCTCAATCAAAATCAGGAGCAGGCAAATTAGTATTCTTCAACTACAAAAGTTACAGTGGACCAGTGATAATCTGGACGCCGACGATAGTCTGAAAAACTCGCAATCCGGACGGGAATTTCAGGGAATGGATTTCCGTAATGTTATTCATTTTCATCAGTCGGAAAATTTGGATTCCGAATCCAAAATTCCTTTTTAGGAATGGAATGTTGTTTTCATTAATAAATTTCCGCAATAATCCGGACGATTTTCTGTCGCCACGTGCCGAGAAAACCGAAGGCCAGCTTCAGTCATGTATGAAATACACACTACCGCTTGAAGTGTGATGCCATAGTTACTACTGCCAGGTCATACCCATGGGTGTTTACCTGTACACTTTTGTCACAGTACGTGCAGTCATGTAACGGTTCATTGATTTTCTAATAGGAGATGGAACATCAGTATGATTATTGATATATACACAATGTGTAAACACATGCTTTTAACCATGCAGATTGAGCTTGGATACGTATGCTGTAATAGATATCTTACTGGTTTCGCATGAAGAATATATTGCGCTGAGTTTTGGGTACTCACAACATTAATAAGTATTTTATATTTATTTTAACCTATTCAAATTCATCGTCTATGGTGTATGATGTAAAGGCTATGACACACTGATTGATGATGCCATAAACATGCATATATATTGTGACATTGTGCACGAAAGTTGGACATGAATGTGCCTGTGGTTGTCACAAATGTCCTTAAAGTCAGAAACGAAGTTTTGTGGAAATGGTCAATAAAAACGCACAATATACAAAATAACCATTCCATTAGTCCATAAAAATGTTCACTTCTATTTATTATCATAGTATTGTAAGACCAAAGACGTAGATATAGATCCATGGTTAGGCATTTTGAAACCTATTACAATTTGCCGTACGACAGATCAAGAGTGGTATATGTGCACATGGCTATAGGCATACCTCTTAACAAACGAAGATGTCTTTTGGTTTCGTCTTTTAAAAAGAAATACGTTTATTTCATATTCTTAACATAATTATACCAAAACAAACCTTTAAAACATAAGAAATGAAGTATTTATTTTAGTACATATATACACTGTATGTGCAAGTAGTTCCTCCGTTTATATATGATACACGAACTTTCTTTAGATCCACATTGAATGTTAGCTAATCGATCTATTAAAACTGCCAATGGTTATAAATACAATGTTCATTACAATATAGTTCTAAGTAATTATGACGTCACAATGCTATGTATTCATAACGTCACAATGTATTTAACAACTGTAACCAATTTGAACCGCAAATGTGTACTTCAGGGTAGATAAAATTTGTAAAAGTCGTCCTGATGACGGCCGCCTAGCGGTCGAAACATGTTGACCACATCAATATCCTGACCAAAATAAAGGAAAAAGAACACTTCTTTGATGTTGAGGATCCTTTATTTCTTGATTATATGTTTTCCACATAAGAAGGAGCTCTACTGAATACCGCAAGGTATCTATCCATCAAGTGTACCGCTATTTGAAACAAGATGAGCGTTGGTTCTTTTCTTTATATCTTATTCCTCATTTTAGTACATTGTATATAGTAACATTATATAAAAAAACTATCGTCAATTACAAGGTCAAAGGGAATAGCTCGTACATGGCAATTCAACTGACTAAGAACACGGAATTCGGCAGTCCATTAAATTCGTAAACCGGACGGTTTAGGCTGGGAACGAAGGTGTCCAGATTATCGACGGTCCACTGTACTTGCTTTATACCATTACCAACATTGTAAAGTTTGAGCTTCTTATTTTACTTCAAGATTAAATTATTAAAAATATTTAATTGCATCCCGAAAAATACCATGGCACTGCCCTATATGGAAAAAATACATGATTAAATATAAGTTATTTTTCATATGATGGGTATTGTTTATGCTCTGTCGTCGGTGGAGCATCTTAAGAATAGCACAGTACAAGTTGCAAGTTACTTGTACATCTAGCTGTTTCCAGAATTAAGTTCAATTCAAGCAAGCAAATGCTGTGCTGCCTGCATGGAATTTGGTGAAAAATGATTATTTTATTGAATTTTGAAATATCATTATTGAGAATTTGGACTACAGGTGACACTAGAAATAGGTTAGAAATGAAGGAATGTTGAAAAAAACCTTTTTGCTTTGCGTTACCTCAGTCATGTCAGTATCATGTCTCATGATTGATTCAGACACATGTTGTTGTTTTTTTATTCTGCTGGGAAGGTTTTTGCAGGATATAGAGTTTATACATGTACCTGTACTATGGGTGTTTAATTTTTGATGGCACATGTATATAGCTACTGTGAGTTTGATACTAGGACAATACAATGGCTCTATATCAGATCAATGCATGCATAGCTTATTCTATATTCATATATGATGCACTCTCTCAACATTTACATACTGTGATAGATTTATCTTCTGAAGTTTGTGACACTTATATGATATATCAGCTTTTTCAGTTTTCCTGATTAGGATCTGGCTAGGTTTTGGAAATCCAAATGAACCATGATAAATAGATGGAGTTATAGTAGTTTTCCTTCTCTAATTGTATTAGCCATCATAAGATAGTGGAATCATGTTTGGTTTTATCATTGCATTTCTGAATTCAGTAGCATCAACATTTACAACATAATAAAGTAGTAAGAATTGACTAGGTCTCTGTTAGTATCTAGAATTACAACAGGATATACATTGTCCAGGCATTCAACATAATGTACCAAGACAAACAAAAGGAAATTACTATGTATAAACAACAGAAGTTGTTTGGCTCATGAAATGATGTTGCTGAGCTTACAACAGGAAGTTGCTAGGCATATAGCAAAAGTTGTCGCTAGGCAAAATAATAATCTAACTGAAATTACTAGGCATACAAGAGGTTGTTATTAGACAATAATAAGCATATAACAGAAAGTTGCTAACTATTAGCTATAGCGATACATATACATGTGTAGGCATACCAAATACAAAAGGCATATAAAGGGATTGAATTAATTAAATTGCTATAAAATTTGAGCTTGGATTCGTAAACAGTTGGCAATGTATTGGCTTCTGGGCTTACAAGTAGCTGCCTTGTACTCATATTGTTAGCATTATTTAAGTGATATAATTACTTGATCTGCTTTTTTCTGCTAGTTTTGATTTCTCTAATGACCATATACATTTTGTATATGTCTTGGTGAACTTTGCTGGTTCTATACATTAGTGTTGGATGATATGTTTTTCTGTGTATTATGGTTTGTAGACCATGAAAATGCTTTTGTTTTGCCTTAGTCAGAACTGATCACATCCAGTTGTTGTTGGTACTGTGCAGTACTATACTGGTGCCAATGATTCTACACTACAAGCTACAAGAAATGATTTTACACCTTCATTCTTGTATTTGTCAACACTACATTCTCAGCTACAAGAAATTATTTTACACCTTCATTCTTGTATTTGTCAACACTACATTCTCAGCTACAAGAAATGATTTTACACTACATTCTCAGCTACAAGAAATGATTTTACACCTTCATTCTTGTATTTGTCACTTTTTATGGCATCTTTATCTTATAGAAATTATTAATGTTTTCTGATAATGTGCTTTTATAAAAGTGAATTTCAGTATCATCAGAAATATTAGAATCAGAATTGAATTATTTATTCATGGTAAAGAGTAAAGTTTGACCTCCAGAGGTTGAACTGTTCCCATATAGTCTATTTTTGATATAGTGTTACAGTTGTCTTTGCCATGAAATAGAGGGAAGGCCATTATTTACTAAAGGGACATGCATCTAGTGTTACCTATTAGAAGACTTTTCATTACCCTGTGTATATGGTTATTATCATTACCAAATAAAAAGTCCATTTTGATTTTAAGTTTGAAATATATTTGAATGAAGATATGATTACATTGAAATTGTTTAACACTGTAAGATAGCTGAATTATCAATAGATGATATGGAGACCTGATGTGACTACATGGTGTAAATTTTAGAGATGATGAGAGAAAGGATAATATTTCCAGCAGTCGGTACATGCATGTCTTAGGGTGGAGTAGATTTTGGAATGTGGGAATGTGGAGTACAACAACAATCTGTGGAATTATATCACTGCAACATAAATGTGGAAAGTGTGCTAAAGAGTTTGAGGATGTGGAGGAGGGCCAAGGCATACATTGCAGCTTTTTATCAATGGATTGCCAGTAGCCGGAAGTAACATCTTACCCTGGTCACCTTCAGACATCCTTAGAGTCCTCATCATGTGTAGGCTATACACATATACTTTTACCTAGCTAGTTCATAAATACTGGTCTGTAACTCAGTATATCTACACAGGCAAGTCCTTTGTGGGTATAGTGTGGCAATATTTGAAATCTTTGATAAGCTCTTCATTTTTGTTTATAGATCAAGGCTCTTCACACTAAATTTTTACACTGCAGTTAATTGATTTTCAAAAATACAGAAAAGTTAATTCATTATCTGTATAGAAAAAGTATTTTAATAAAATCTCCAGGCTTTCTGATAATGGTTAACAAAAAATCTGGTATTTAAAAACTGATAGTGATGTTTATTTGTGAGTTATCTCCATCACATAAATGTTGAAGTAGTATTTTTGAATACCTGTATGGAGCCTCACTGGAGTTTAGAGAAAAAGCCTTTTGGGGCCTCAACACTTCCGCCTGCACATGAGCATCTCTTGCTGTTGATAAGCTGCCTGGTCACAGTAGTTTACTATTGGCAGCAAATTACCAGCAGATTGTTGAGGGTATAACAGACACATGAAATACTGGCTTGGCTAATTAACACAAAATTATGAATGAAAACCCAGAGATAAGAGCACCTGATGTATCAAGCCTGATATTATGAATGGATCCTCTGGAGGGCTTTTAATGAATGGAAGTTAACTCTGTGGCCATGTAAATTATGAATAAGGCCTACATTACTTTAGTTTGTGGTGGTTAATGAGTTTTGTCATGATGTGATGTATCCGGTTTTTATGTACAGATGATACAAGTGTCATATATATATGCTAACTTACTTAGATATGGTAATATACAGGTGACAGTAACACTAGAAGTAATTGTTCATGCATGTCAAGTCGGGGTTGACACTGTGTACTATGGACTTGCTGGTGAGTTGCTCAACAACTGACCTGAAAATTAATTTCAATACCAGCTCCAGTATTTTTCTGTTGACTGGGTTGGCCTTGTGGCTACATAGCATTGTAGACAGGCCCGGAAGAATTGTGAAGTAGACCCAGGCAGGCCTGTTTATTGACACAGCTCTTTAGTGGTCACCACTATTGTGATTGTGGTCAGAGGCCATTCATGAATTAAAAACCACAAGCCATTCATCAGAGTACAGGCCTCAGTGGGTCAGGCAGATGTGGCTTGACCAGGTGACCCATCCTGACCAATCATCCATTCACATGCTAATAGCATTGCTTATAAATTTATGAATGACCTACTCCATCCTTTCCAATATAATGTAGCAACAACTAGATTATGGTAGGATATACTGCTCCTACTCTCCCTATCAGCTAATGTGTATTGCTGTTATTTAGTGTATAGCTGATACATCACTGTGGGCTAGTCCACTTTGTGTAGAAGGGGAGGGGAGGTGTGACATCCGGTGAAGGTGTATGATGGCCTGGATCACACAGGTATGAATGAATGCTGCATACACAACTACCACCACCACCACCACCACCACCACACAGTATGATTATATAACATTGCCTGGCCTTCCAAATGTTCTGTTGCCTAGGTCAATTGGTATACCAAGTACTCTGCCATTAAAAATCCATAGTTATAGTCTGTTTCAGTTTGGTTATACTGAGAAATTTATCTTATCATGTGAGTGCAATGCAGACAATTCCAATATTTGATGAGAAAAAAATGACACTTATTCGTCAAAACAAGAATGAGTCAGACAAAGTATTGATGTTGTACATTCATGCATGTTGTATACTGGATGAAATATGTATAGTTATACCATATTTATGATACAAGTATATAAGTCTGATAGACTTGTTGTTTCTTTATGGGTTTTATCATTGTCTGAAATGGATTGCTTTAGCTTTCTTATGATTGAGGGTGTGATGTTGGACAGTTGTTGGTCATGCACCAATTTGTACACTACTATCTCCCTGTGGTGGCTATAGTACTCTAAATAGTGTCAATTTTCAATAGACATAACTTAACAAAATCTTCTGAAATGTTGCCATATCAAAGTAACAAAGGCTAAGAGACCATACTTTTATATTATATATAAAGCTATCATTTTGTTTTCACAGATTGATATTTAAAAGATTACAATGAGTAACAAAGGGAAGCATATTAAAACTTGTATTATTCTATTACCTTGAATTTAATGTTAACAATACAATAAGTATAAAATTTTGATTGTGTTTGTGTAAAATGTTTTCAACTCATATCAGTATTGTATAATTATCAGCAAAAAGTCCGCAGAAAATTATTGTGTAAATGGATCAATGCTGGTAAGGAGATTCTCATCCTTTCTATGTAGTTAATGTAAGCACATGATATGTTACCTACCTGTCTAGTGCCAGAGCGAGGTGGGCCTGTACTGGGTTAAGTTAATGCATTTATACAGCTGCCAAATATTTTTACTTTAATGCATTATGACAATATGACTTATTTGCACTTTATCAAACTATTTTTCTTTTTACTTTTTTCTGCTGCTTTATTATTTGGACTTGTAAATGGTAAGTTCTATCCATCATACCTCTATTTTTACATTTTTGATGGATTATTGGTGACAATCAGTTCAATGGTCAGAAGAAAATAATTGTTTAAATTGTACTGAAAATAATTTCTTCTGTGAAATAAAACTACCAGTTGGTCTGCTCCTGAATTCATGAGCTTTTATTGGTTGTCATTCTATTTAAAAAAGAATTTTGTATTCTCAGGGGTGTGTAATACAGATGGAGATGAAGAGGTGTTTGTGGTAAGTGTTAATATATTTCCACTTGACAAATTATTGGTGTAGTATATATACACATGTACATTGAAAAGGAACAACTTTTTACAGCTAGGCTTTGTTTATGTTACCAAAAAAAAAGATATTTGTAAATTTCCAAAATATAAATATATATTTAAATTATTTTCCTGTGATATCTGTAAACATTTACAATAATTTTGTCATGCCAGTTTACAATAATGTCATTACCATGGAAAGTATAAAGATCAGCTTGATGGGTACATTTGGGTAAAGTAAATCTAATTTACTATATATAAATTAATAATAATGAAATGATAAGTATATATACTTGTCAGTGACAGTTTGCTAGATGAAGAAATAAAGACAAAGGGATGCAACTCTTTGTATATGACAGGAAATAGTATGTATGTGTGCTATAAGTTATAATGTCTATGTTGTTAATCTATCTACTGTCTCTACAGGATATCACATAGGGGTATCATAACTGTATTTTTTATTGCAGCTGCTTGATCTTCCCATGTCCGGACAGTCATCCCAGTCTGCGTCAACAACATCTACGACCACAAGTAGCCCCACTCCCCAGTCTCCAGAATCTACAATATCGGGCTTACCAGAATCCTTCCAGTTCAGCCCACATGCCAACCATGGCCATCTGCACAGAGTGCATTATATACCTACCACATCACCTCACCGGAATGTGATGAGTAGTAATGTCAATAAACCTTCATCACCTCCTAGTGACAAATCTAGTAGTAGTAAATCTGACACTATTGATACCAGTAGTTTCAGTCGAGATGATATATGGATCAAGCCAGATGATCCAACCTCCCTGAGCAGTAAATCGGATCAGGTTCTCATTGACTGCAGTGATAATCTAGAAATGAAGGACTATCAATATGTGATATTTGCCAAAAGTAAACAACAACATGAATATAGTTACCCAACTTTAGAGTCCGTACAGAAACCACCGTCGAAACGGGAATCGACAAGTAATATCAAGAGACAGCCTTTAATCCAGCCAATTGCTGGCCCACCTTTACCCAGAAAACAGAAAGACAAAAAAACAACTCAGCGGTTGATACCGCAACAGAAATCACGGTGTAAGCACTGTCATGATCTGTTCTCTCATGAGGAGAATGGGCGGGGCAGCTGTGAGGATGCACCTGATGGGGTGGAGAAGTGTATAGAATGCATCACTTGTGTGTGGTGCCCAAAGTGTATTATATACCACACTATGTCAGACCCTGAAGGAGACTATGGACACCCCTGTATGTGTGATACAACTGATGACTCCAACTGTAAGAAGTGGACTGCTTTGACAATTCTTTCCCTTTTTGTTCCGTGTTTATGGTGCTATTGGCCACTAATGGCTTGCCACAAGTGTGGAGTAGCCTGTGGCTGCTGTGGAGGTCGACACAAGGCTGCGTAGCAAGGAACCGCTAATTAATATAACATACCATAATTGTTTTCGTGGAGTGTGTTATCAAGCTGTGATATTTGGTCTTTATTTCTGATCTGTTATTTCTTTTTTGAACTACATATGTAGACTATCCCTTTCTAACAGATAAATTCTGGTGAGTCTGTTTACGATTCAGAGTTCACTGTGAGATACTTGTTACTTGCAATTTTAAGATATTATATGGTATCAGACAGAAGTCAGTTTGTCTCTTATGAAGTGAAAAATAGGTATGTCATCTTTCAGCTTGTGACAAACAGTTTAAAACTTATTTGCATTTTATCACCTTTTGGCAGTACATGTATAGATAGAATAGATTAGAATTTTATTTTGATATTAATAAAGGGTTGCTTGTGAAATTCTCTATTAAAATTAAGCTACCTCAAGTTCTAAATGATTTTCTTCATATCTTGCCTATTACACAAATATTTTTTTAATTTTCTTTCATTGAGAATTCTATTTATTTCTTTGTTTCTGTTCTGATGTACCATATATGTGTAAAGTACAGATATTCTCATTGTATCTTGTTGGATTAAGAGTTCAAATCTACAAATTAAGAAAATAGCATATGAAGTGTGATAAGGTGTATGCCTAGTGTAGGAGGAGATATTCCTATTTTAATGAATTACAAGAATTGTTATGTATTAAACAGTCTGTATAGATGGGTAAACTGCTTCACTGGACATTGGTTCTACTGTAGAGGTGTTTGGTATATAAAACAAGCAGTATATGTGTGGTAGAGATCTTCTGTCCCCTCTTAAAGTGCCTACATTTCAGTGCTTTTTTTCTGTCTATTTAAATAATATGTGTTTCAGAACTTAAGATAGTCAGCATCTTCATATCAGAATATAGTAATCTTGCATTTTTATCTTCAAAAATGGTAGGATTTTGTACTACAGGTCACAACATGTATAATCTTTAATTTCCTAGTAAATTAATTCAGCAAAAGACTTAGAAACTTTAGCTGCAGGTATATAGTAATCTTTCAGATGATTTGGTTTCACTGAAGTTTTTTTTTCATGCTCAAAAAGTACTAAAAATCAAACAAAAAGCAATGTAACATTCTTCAAAAATTATATTCTTATTCTTTAAATCCAAGTTACTCTTATTAATGAAAGCATACAACAATCAAATTAATGATGATATCTTTAACTTCTACGAATCTATGTTAGCTGCGCATGCACAAAACATATCATTGAAGATGTGTACAACTATCAATGAAGGTATATGCATAAAATTATCAATGGAGGTGTGTACAACTGTCAAAAAAGTAGGTACAATTATCAATGGAGGTGTGTACAATTATCAATGGAGGTGTGTACAACTATCAATGGAGGTGTGTACAACTGTCAATGGAGGTGTGTACAACTGTCAATGATGGTGTGTACGACTATCAATGGAGATGTGTACAATTATCAATGGAGATGTGTACAATTATCAATGGAGGTGTGTACAATTATCAATGGAGGTGTGTACAACTATCAATGATGGTTATCAATGGAGGTGTGTACAATTGTCAATGGAGGTGTGTACAACTGTCAATGGAGATGTGTACAACTGTCAATGGAGGTGTGTACAACTATTAATGAAGGTGTGTACAACACTCAATGAAGATGTACACAACTATTAATGATGGTGTGTACAACTATCAATGATGGTGTGTACAATTATCAATGATGGTGTGTACAACTATCAATGATGATGATATGTACAACTATCATTGAAGGTGTGTACAGCTATCAATGTTATGTGTACAACAATCATTGAATGTGTGTACAGCTATCAATGATGATATGTACAACTATCATTGAAGGCATGTACAACTATCAATGATGCTGTGTACGACTATAGATGAAGGCTTGTACAACTATCATTGAAGGTGTACTTGAACAACTATCAATGATGATATGTACAACTATCATTGAAGGTGTGTACAACTATCAATGATGGTGTGTACAACTATAATGAAGGTTTGTACAACTATCAATGATATGTACAACTACCATTGATGGTGTGTACAACTATCAATGAAGGTTTGTACAACTATCAATGATGATATGTACAACTATCATTGAAGGTTTGTACAACTATCAATGATGATACGTACAACTATCAATGATGATATGTACAACTATCATTGATGGTGGGTACAACTATCAATGATGATATGTACAACTATCAATGATGATATGTACAACTATCATTGATGGTGTGTACAACTATCAATGAAGGTTTGTACAACTATCAATGATGATATGTACAACTATTATTGAAGGTTTGTACAACTATCAATGATGATATGTACAACTATCATTGAAGGTGTGTACAACTATCAATGATGATATGTACAACTATCAATGAAGGTGTGTACAACTATCAATGAAGGTTTGTATATCAATGATGATATGTACAACTATCAATGATGGTGTGTACAACTATAATAAAGGTTTGTACAACTATCAATGATATGTACAACTACCATTGATGGTGTGTACAACTATCATTGATGGTGGGTACAACTATCAATGATGATATGTACAACTATCAATGAAGGTTTGTACAACTATCAATGATGATATGTACAACTATCAATGATGGTGTGTACAACTATCAATGAAGGTTTGTACAACTATCAATGATGGTGTGTATGACTATAATGAAGGTGTGTACAACTATCATTGAACGTGTACAATTATTAATGGAGGTGTATACAGCTATCAATTAAGGTGTACTCATAAAACTGTCAATGAAGGTATTCACAACTGTCAAGGAATGTTTGTACAACGATCAATGTAGATAGTACAAATATCAGGACAAACAAAAATACATGTAGTTTTCATTTGTTTGTTGGATTGCATTTCTGATTAATTTAACTGGTATTCATTGTTCAAGTATATTGCACAGGTTAAACAAAAAGACAGTATATAATCATAAAAGTACTTCAAAACTGTTGATATAAATAGAAATATACCTATGTTTATGTGTGTCCTGCTTCTGTCTTTGAACACTACTGCTCTCGTTTCATCTAAGATACAAATCCTACCAGAATAGTGCTCCAATTGCTATATCCCTACCATGGATGGAAGGTCCTTTATGTGAGACAAGGTTAGGTTGTAGTACCTGTAATACGAGATAACCACCTCAACAACAGTTATGGTATATTATCATTCCGCATGTTGAAGGAAAGTTTTTGTGTTCAAAAAAGATAAAATTGGTTATCATAGTCTAGCTAGCATGTGTATAAAATGAGTGCTTTAGTGTAACTGTTTGTATGAAGTAAATGTGCAGGTATATATGTGTAATGTGTGGCAGGTGTTTGTATGTGTGTGTAGTGATGAGGAAGGAGGTTGTACAGAGGAGTGTTCAGTATCTATGTGTTCAGTATTGGGACAAGAAGTGAGCTTGGAGTTGTTTCCTATTTATATGGGTACAGCTAGGTGATGGCAGGAATGGAGTTTGATAAGGTTAGTGTACATTTATGAATGTGTGCAGATACATATGTGTAGGAATGTTTGAGTGTGTGTGTACACAATAGGTGTAGAAATGTGAGCTATCTCCCATTATGCACCAGGATTGAGTCCTTATGCTCGCCTTTTATTATCTTACAAATACATGTTTTAAGTGCAAAAGTGTCGTCACATGCAGAAAGAAAGAGGATTAATATAACTATATATCAGTAAAATGGCCATCTGTTTTCTCTGTGTTGTTTTTGTTGATTGTTTTCCTCGTTTTATAGTTTTTGCTGGTACTACTGACAAGAAAGAGGTGCTGTGTACTAGAGTTAGTGAGTTCTGAAGTTCTCTTACAGCAGAAATGTTTATGGATATTATTTTTTTTATTATTATTTTTTAATTCTCTTCTTTTTTTAAGTTTTGAAAAGCATAACTGAACAGAATTTTTCCAAATTTTATTTACATTTTTTAAAAACTTAAGTTACAGTATTGTGTTTCAATATGTGCTTTTTGCAATAAATATATGTGTATTCTACTTGGGGTTAGGAGGAATATAAGCTTTTACTTCATATATTCAACTTACTCAGAGTATAGGTAAGGAAATATCAAACTTAAATGTGCTGAAGTAACATTCAACACCTTGCTATGGTTCTTTAGTAGCTGTTATAGACAGTTTGTATGGGATATAACTAGGCAGCTGTGGAATATACTGCAAATCTCTTCTGAATACTTACGTGCACATTGCTTTAAAAGTTCTAAATCGACTGATTGTATTCTTATAACTTTACTTCTCTCTAATCTGATCTGTAATTCATTTCCACTTACCATAAATGTATGAAATGGACATTTTCTTGTATGTTGTTATGTGTATATATTACTACCACAGATATTCTCTTTGAGTTTTTTTATACCTCAAAATAGTGGTTTTCGAGCCATTATCCCTACACAAATGTGTTCGATAGAAATTTTCATATCAACATCACCCATCATAATACATAAGGATTATTCTTTATGACATCCCAACATCATCCAAATTTTAAATTGTATTGCTAACATGCATGTTTTATTTATTGCAATAATAAAATGTTATAAATTAAATGAATTATAAGCTAATTTTTCTACAAATATTTATTGTGACTATCCACAATTCCAATGTTCTAGATCTAAAGAGTAAAATAGATATATGTGAAATAATATCCTATACATCATTTATTGATGGTAATTATTCATATGAAATTAATATGGTTGTAAAGTAATTTTAAAAAGAAAAAGGTTGTGAGTCCTAAGAAGTGAAATGTTAAAAGTAAAACAAAGTCATAAGAAGAACTGATTTTCTAACAAGTTCTTGTGGACACTTTTTTTTTCTCTCTCTCACTCAATTTCCCAGCTATTAGCTTTTTAGCAATTAGCAGAATTTCGTCTCAAGATTTTCATGTCTACTCATCCCCTTTTTGCTTCATGAAGACCAAATTTTTAAAATGTTAATGTTCAGATATGGATTCTCTGTCATTATTTTTAAGATAAAATAATTAAAAATTTAGTGCTTTAGGTGTAATTTAATTTTCAATTACTTGTTTTAATGTGAATTTCGCCAAAGATAGTGTTTGGTTTTAGTGCTTTATAACCTGAAGGATGTGCCGTTTATGTCACATAGACATGTAAACTAAGTGCAATATTATTTTCTTTCATTGAATATCTCATTGAAGAAAAACATTGATAATTATTATGATATTGTTGTCTTTTAAGATATATGTGAGCTTTTCAAGCATTCAAACTAGCAGTATAATGTATAAGCCAACCCAGTGCATATAGCTTATGGTTTCAGTTTTTGGCCCAAATATCAGTAGGCATAGACCCTAGATTGGTGGCTTTGTTGACACAGGAACTGAGGTAACTGAATTAATATCCTGTGGGGCCTGGTATGGGTAGGATAGGACCCTAACTGAGGTAACTGAACTGGTATCCGGTGGGTCCAGTTTCAGTAGGATCGGTCCCTAGATTGGTGGCTCTAATGGTACAGGAACTGATGGCATGAGTTAACTGAATTGAGTTTGAGTTGTGAGGATACAAGTTTTTCACATTCTAGTCTATGTCACTAACAAGCATTAGTTACATCTTTATCATACATGTACTTTCATCTCTTAGTTTGGATACACTGTTAATAAGAAGCATCAACTTAAATCTGTAGGCTAATGTTTGTTTCTGGTGAATATATATACTCAATACTGGTCATTGCCCAACATAACAACACTTTGCCATCAGTTAGCTTTTTGAGGCTGTTGTTTTTGTATGGAGTTATAGCAAGTTGTGTGGTATACCTTGAAATGTATGTCTGCTTCATTTTGCTTCAATAATTAAGCCTCATTCTAGGGTGACCTACAGACATGTTTGGGAGAGGGAAGTCCCCTCCCCCCTCCCATAAAAAATGAATAAAATTAAATAAAAAAAATTCCCCTCTTCATTGTGTTAAATCAGTATGCAAATACCATTTATGTTTGAAAATGTTTGATCATTTTTTATTTGCTGCAAACTCGGAAAGCGCTCAGTATATGTACAATATTACATGTCAGCTTTATACCAGCACACTTTGAGGTTGTAGTTATGTCCACTGTGAGGAGGATGAGTGGTAACACTGAATGCTTCACTACAAAGTAAACATAAAACTGAAAAATTACACTTCAAATTACCTGAATTGTTGAGGATAGAATCTCAAATAAGGGGAGACAATTCTTAAATATTTCTGTTGCAGTGTCACAGGGTTGGGTTTATACAAACTTTGGAATGAAGTTCCATTTTACTTAGACACAAACAAAGTCAGAGAACCTGTAGTTAGAGCACTTGTTGACAATCATGATTTTAATGGCTTAGTCCTGTTACCCAAGTTAGTGTTGATTTTTTATAACCATGTAAGAGTATTTGTTAACAGTAATTAAACTTAAATTGTGAGTGTTAAATGAGGATGTGAATGAAGAGATATAAGGTCCTTCATGTAAAATAGCAAGATGACTGTATGATGCATTCTTCCAAAGTACATCACTGATCTGGATTGTATGATGGGCTGTGAATGCAGAGACCTGGTGTGACTTTAGCATGTTAATAACTTGGCTGTTGTTGGAGATAAAACTCACTGATGATTGTAAAGTGTGTTATGCGAGTGTATGCATTGAAGCACAGGGCAAATGTTATGTACACTGTTTGTGTGCCAAATCCACTGTTCTTTTTGTTCCCTTTTTGGAACCCGTTTGATGACCATATTTGGATGTGTAAGGGTGTGCGAGCTAGAATTACATGTTGCTGATTAATTCACAAGTATGCTTTGTGTTTGTTAATATATAAGTCACAAGTCAATATTCTTACTGTCCATGCAACTTTATTTTTCATCATTTTTTTATTCCTAAGTATAGGGATGTAATTTGAAATTTTCTCAAGTATTTGTAGAATAAGTAACAATGATGGTATGATGAAGTACATGGCTGCTGTCTCTGGAATCTTTCCTTCCTCTGTTTACACACACAGACTGAGTCAGCCCATATGTGAATTGCCTATTTCGTTTGATTTTTACTCCATGTAAGTTAACATTAAGGTGATAGTAGTATACCTAAGTTTTCATAATGTGGCCTGAAATAAAACAATGTCCGAACTCTTTCTTGGTGTGATGACTCGGAGAGGAAACCAAACCGACACAAACATTTGACACCTTTATCAGCCCTCTATATTTTGATTTGCGCTGTTTCTCCCCTTCAACTTGAATGTTGTAATACATTTTCATCTACAGACCTGTCATTGAATCACCCTTTCATCAGATCACCCTCCCCTTTCTTTCTGCAATCAGATATCACATGGCTTGGTTTCTTCTCCCCACTTTTGTTTACTTGAGTATCACCTGACACTTTCACCCTTATAGGCAGCTGGCTAATGGAGAATATATGTGAATATATTAACACCGTTTTGTACTTTAAGACTATTTGTATTTCAGCCCAAGAAAAAACAACCAATTGGGCTATTGACTGTTAATATTACTTGTACTGGTAGACTACCTGAAGAAAGCTTGCAAATTGAGAAAATGTTCTGCAAAGATTTTTTGCACTGTATTAAGTCTCTGTGCATCAAATTTGAAAATTGTAAAATTATATAGTAAAATACCACTGTATTTTATTATTTAATATAATAAAATAATAATTACAGATTGCTATCTTCTTTATTTGTGTTAAGAGTATTGTGAAACATGGGATGCCGTGTTGATGCACAATTATGGAATCATAATCATAAGCCATTTCTTGCACTAAAGTGCACTATTTATTTTAAAAGATTTATGCTATCTCATGACATTCCTCTGTTAACTGGTAATGTTTGGTCAGATGACAGTATATCTTATCTACCACAGTCAAGGATAAATTCTTAGCTGGAATTCAGAATGGTAAATTCTGTGTGATTATCCACCAGGGGTTGATCCACAGGCGTTTGGCTCTATAGATGTTTCCTATATATGGCCGACTGAGTTATAGACCTTTGATCCCACAGGCGTTTGGCTCTATAGATAATATTTCCTATATATGTCTGACTGAGTTATAGACCTTTGATCCACAGGCGTTTGGCTTTATAGATATTTTCCTATATATGGCCAGCTGAGTTATAGACCTTTGATCCACAGGCCTTTGGCTTTATAGATATTTTCCTATATATGGCCGACTGAGTTATAGACCTTTGATCCACAGGCGTTTGGCTCTAGAGATATTTTCCTATATACGGCTGACTGAGTTAAAGACCTTTACAGAGTATTGGAGAAAAATATCTATAGAGCCAAACACCTGCGGTTGATCAAAAGGGATGAGCATTCATATTTTTTTAAGTGCTTTGCACTTTGCATCAGTTCCAAATATACATCTCTGTACTTTGTCATAGTGAAATGATGGCATTTCAGTAGAGATAAACTGACCAATCACAAGCCTACAGAGACTGCCTTTGAAGATTGCAGAGAGCAACGTCAGCTTCAAAGTCATACATTGTACCATTACTTGATTCTTTTGATGTCCATCCAAGAAATAAATTACCTGTCTCATGTGTTATTGCACACTGAGCCATCAATTTCGCTATGACATAATCTAGGGCTGAATATGACAACAAGTGATAGTTACCCCTGGACATGTCAAAAATGACTCTTATAGTTGATATAAAACGCATATTTCCATACTATAAAGAATGAAGTCAGGAGTTAAATTTTATTATCTATCCTGTATGTTTTCATCTAGAAATGGTCATTTGTGCCACATTTTACAGATTTTTTTAAAAAATTAGATCAGTATGGACTTGTATTAAATTATTATACAGGTATACACAATGTATCCCATTTCAAGTCTCTTAAATCTCCAAGGATTTACTCGTCATTTTTATAAACAAAAATCAAGAGAAACTGTATGTGTTACATGCTTTGAGTCATCAAGATCTTTTTATGCTGCGAGCAGGTGATGTTACATCATCAGTTTCTGCGAGAATATTTTATGCAGTTGATGCTAACATCACAAGAGTTGCTTCCCCTTAATCAGAAAATTCATAGTGAAACTTGTCTTGATGACCACCTCTTTCATATGATGTTCTTAATGGTCCAAATTTCCAATTTCAACATGATGTTATGTGTGTATAAAGACCACTAGGTTATAATATAAGTTCTGATGCAGAAAATTGCGAATATGTGATACATATTACCAGAGACATAGATAATTTGATATTGCTCAAAAATGTGTTTTCTCTTTATACAAGAGATCCCAGAGGGATCTTGGCGCCCACCAAAGAATGATCTGGGTTTGACAATGGAAAGAGGGATCTTTTCCCTGCTTTTCAAACTTTTTCAAACACACTATATATAAAATTTGAGACAGATCGCTATAGTACTTTCTAAGAAATAGCGATAACAAACTTTAAGTATCAAAATCCAAGATGGCCACCTGTCGGCCATCTTGTTCACCGATCGGTCCCAAAATGCAATATGCACAACAAGGGTCCTAGGGGAACCTGTATATGAAATTTGAGAAAGATCCCTTCAGTACTTTTTGAGAAATAGCGGTAACAACACACTTCAACTATCAAAATCCAAGCTGGCCGCCTGTCGGCCATCTTGTTGACCGATTGTCCCAAAATGCAATATGCACAACAAGGGTCCTAGGGAACCTGTATATGAATTTTGGAGAAGATCCCTATCACACTTTTGAGAAATAGCAGTAACAAACTTCAACTATCAAAATCCATGCCGCCTGTCGGCCATCTTGTTGACCGATCAGTCCCAAAATGCAATATGCAAAACAAGGACCCTAGGGGAACCTATATATGAAATTTGAGAAAGATCCCTTCTACACATTTTGAGAAATAGCGGTAACAAACTTTAACTATCAAAATCCAAGATGGCCGCCTGTCGACCATCTTGTTCACCGATTGGTGCCAAAATGCAATATGCACAACTAGGGTCCTAGGGGAACATGTATATGGAATTTGAGAGAAATCCCTTCTGCACTTTTTGAGAAATAGCGGTAACAAACTTCAACTATCAAAATCCAAGATGGCCGACTGTCGGCCATCTTGTTGACCGATCGGTCCCAAAATGCAATATGCACAACTAGGGTCCTAGGGGAACCTACATATGAAATTTGAGAAAGATCCTTTCAGCACTTTCTGAGGAATAGCGGTAACAAGAATTGTTAACGGACGGACGGACGGATCACGGACAAAAGGCGATTTGAATAGCCCACCATCTGATGATGGTGGGCTAAAAATATAGTAAACTTCCTCAGAAGGAGATAATTTGAGACCCAATGACCATAAAATTCTAAAAAAAAAATTGTACAGAAACTTTAGACGAAGATGAGTATTTGATTCTATTACATCTGCAAGTTGAGATTTTTGAAATCTGAAGTCAATCTAACCCCGATAGCTCTTGAGGTGGATTTAATAGATTCTTGCCAGGGTCTGAAGTGAATAGGGATGTCTCAACCTGAAAGAAAGATTTGGCCACTATTGCTGACATTACAATAAAAATAGAATAAGTAACTTGAGCTAAAGTCTGACCTAAACAACATTCTGGTATTAAAGAAACAAAGACAATGAATGAGGAATGAATAATGATCTTTATTTGTCAAGAGTATACACAAATTTCTCTAAAAAAATTATTTGATATCGAGTCCCTACAGAGAGGCTCGGGTCCTGTCTGGAAAAACTACGCAGGGAGATGCCAGCAATGATATTATATATTACAATGTACTGACACAGGAAGGATGGTCAGAGAATGTGTCATGCTTGTTTATATACTGGGCTTCTTCCCAAAATTTTTAAATCCGACCAGGAGATATCAATAATGTCACTGCCCATAAACTCTAGCCACAATAAGAAACAAGACAGATTTTTTCTTAGTTACAGAAAGGAAAAACAATAGAAAAGAAGCATCTAACATTGGTTAGTTTCCCTATGAAGACCTTTTCTAGGACCCAAAAGCCTAAGCTACTTCCACATCTCGGCAATCTAAATCCCGAAACAGTATTCCAAAGCCCATCCATCATTCCTTGTATAGTTCCACTTATTTTTTTCCAAAACCATGATTCTGTATCACTATGTAACACAATAACATCCACCATGTCTGTAGGCTACACCAGGCTATCATCCCAGACACCACATCCCAACGTATTCCAGCAATTTAATTCCAAAGCATCATAGCCCCTTTGCTACATGGAATTGTTAACTTTCTATAACTGCGAGAAAGAGTTATGATTTTGTCTGTCCCTACAGAGTATATTTACCAGGAACACTCTTCATGATCATGCCACAAAATGAACCAGGTTATTCACATGTGGAAAATGGCAAACTATAAGGTAAATTTGTAAACAGTAGAGGTGTGAAGGTAAAGTTTTAGGGCGGTGACACCAGTGCCAGAATGATGAAAGGAGGTAATTCGTACCGTCAAACATTGCCCTGTGTGTGGTTCAGTCTAACAGATGCACACACTAAAACAATAAGATGTCACTTTAACTGCATGCCTGGAGGGTATCAAATGTTTGGTAGCTTTCATCATCATGGGGTCATTTACACACTGATTACAACATTTTGTATACAAAAAATAGTTTCCAAACTTATAATTACCACGTGAATTATTTACTTAATTTAAAGAATGTATTTTTTACGTTAACATTGCCTCTCTCTAGAAATAAAGAATTGAATAGTGAGTCAATACATTCAAACAATCCAGATATTAAATTATCCTCAAAAGTTACAAGATAATACCTATTAAATGTGTTTGTGGCAACAATTTTCATTGGTCGCACACTTTGATCAGCCTATCTAATAAATGAAATAACAGAAACTGATCTTTATTCACAAAGCTTTCAGAAATGTCTTACATGTATAATACACAAAGAAATTTCATTGGGATGTACAGGCTTGAGTGCATCAAATCTTTTGTATTGTTTATATATGATAAAATGCATCACAATTTTTCATGCACACATGTTGAAACTCAATATCTGCAAGAAGATATGAATGATTTCGTATATAACCTGTAGGTGAAAACAGTCTGACTTCAAATATAAATTATACAAAACATCAAAAACAGCTAAAATTAGCAATACTCTCTGGATAATAGATCCTGGGAAAACAACCCTGTGTTATACTGGTGTAAAGAGAAAATGAGAAAAAGCAGGAACTAAGGAATAATTTCAAGATTAAAATACAAGCAAAAATAGGAGCCATTTAGTAAATGCATTTCGTTCAGCTCCAAGAGCCAGTATATACTGGGGGCACTGTCAACCATCAGACCCAATTCAATGTATATCGAATTAAAACAAAACCATACTGCATGAAAAGAAATCAACTATAACAATATAAAAACAGAATAACTAGAATATATTATTATAATACATAACTACACGCCAGTTATCCATGGTATTTTACTGTCCTGAATACCGTTTTCACCTAAACACTCCATTCTCTACAAATAACAGTAAAGGAGAGTTTAGATTGGATGTGACTAAATAAGTCATTATTTTTAATAGTTATCAAGATAGTTCTGGTAAAAAAGGGAAGAAAGCCAAATAAGATGATAACAGTTAACTAAGTGATTTTGTATGTCATGTTTTAATCTGATACTCAATAAATGTTAGGGGAAGATTACAGGAGCTTAAACTATGCATCAAATTGTTATATTCTTTGAAACAGAGCGAGTCTCATGCACCCTTTTTATCTTACATCATCAAAGCAGATCAATACTCGAAAGAAACATTACATTGTTGTCTATTTTTAAAATGCTAACAAAAATTATCAAAATACCTAACGTCCATTCCGAGAATAACTAGGTACCCTAACTGTAGCACAATTATAGTCAACCATACAATATCGGAACTTAACAAAGGAAACAATGATCAAGCAAAAAATGATCCCAAAATAATTCTATAATTGTCTTATTATCTCTCCATTCAAATCTTCTGAACATATTCAGTTGAACTGAGTGTTACAGAAATAATCCTTGGTACAGCTAACCTGTGGTAGCAGATGTTGGTAAGGAGATAAATCACAGTTAAATCAACAATGTAGGATCACGTAGACCAAGTAGCAATATTCCTGAGTGATTTATAATCTTATGGGAAGAGGACATTCAGATGCAACAACTGTGTGTAAATGGAGACCAAAGACTTTCACAGAGATAATATCTGTAAGCATAAGGAAAGGAAAACTTTGCAACTTAGATAACTTTGATATTGACATGTCAGTGGGGGAAAACTTGGTGTTGAAACTGTTGGTAAAAATTATGTCTGATGTTTATCTAGTATTGCTATCATCATCAGTCCTTCACACCTATTCTTATATCATCCAATTTAGACATGATCTCCCAACATAGAATATCATATACATGTATATATATATATTAGAAAGCAGCTGTGATGCTAGTTTATCCATGCAGAGCAGTGTGTCAAATGCTGATATTGAAAGCAGAAAGCTGACCTACCGACACTTAGTAAGGTCGATTACAACCAGTACAAACAATCAACCACACGGAACAACATGAAGATCAATTATTGAACAATGAATTTCTTCTATGTGCCATTCTATCAGAGAAATGAGTGGGGTAACATCATGATTTCATTGGGGGGGGGGGGGGAACCACTGTTTAAACAAGTGTGACTGACGGTCAGGAACCATCAATCTATAGTCTACATATATCTATCAATAAATTTGATAAATTACATCTAATAGTTTTCAATTTTCATCTCTCTTTTCATTATCAGGTGTAAGATCTAATTACTATTAAAGCATATTTTCTCTGTCTGAATACAAACCGGAGGTTTTTAATACCAAGGCTTGTTTTAAATTTAAATTGTAGTCTGTTGGCAGCAACAAACTTTTCATGATATATTAAGGTAAATGTAACATGTCTACCAGGAGTTTGCCTGTAATTAGATGCCCCATTATCAAACAAGGAATGCATTTTGAACTCACCACTGGTGATGTCACTAATAGGACCAACAGGTTCAAAACATGCCATTTCAGTTCAACATAAACAACAAAGAAATCATGAACAAACAGTCTAAGTAACCACTTATTTCTACACTGTGGTCTCCCAGTATTCTAAATCTACATTATGAAAATAGCCAATCAACACTTATCAGACAAGTTATGTAATAAAAAAGGATCAAAGTCAAATGCCAATGCTCTCATGGACAGAATTTAATGGAAATCCAATATATTTTCCTAACAGGAAATCAAGAGTTAAATCAAGCAATACACAGATTTTTTCATGAAGAGTTTTGAAACATTACAAGAATAATCAAAATATCTGTCAACAATAAAATATGACTGTTCAACACATCAACTAATTGTCCACATTCATACTAAGACTATTATATACAATAGCACTTTTCTATTCATCCAGAATCATTCATATATAATTGGGAATAGAAAATAGAAACTCCTAGGGCACTGTGTCGCTCACCTGTATACATGTATATTACAGTGTACATGTGTTACATACTTATTTGGGTACAATCAAATTATAGTGTAAAATCAATTTGGAACCTTGAGCTGATGCACAGTAAGTTCAATGCAAATGCTTTAATTATCATAACACTGATATGGTCAAAATCAGCTCTGTGCTTAAAATGCAATAGCTCAAAATTGAATATGTTTAAAGTAGGAAGGGGTATACAAACATTATATCATGGATGCTAAAACCTTTTTCTTTTTGATTTAAATGGCTAATTTTTCTTTCTGTGAGTAGCATGCCACTGTATTAACAAAAGTCTCCAAGAGAACGTCTAATATGCTGCCTTCAATCTAAATAGCTGATCTAACAGTTTTTAAATTAAGTTATGCAAGGACGGATGTTGTACCATGGCATAGACTTGTAAGACCAGCTGAGCTAAAATCCGATAAAGCTAACTATACAGAGTCAAAACCTCAACTTTCCTTCAATTTTATCATGCCATAAGTTAATAACATCTTGCATTTATATCCCAAATATATTGTTCATACACATCATCCTAGCAAATTAGAAGTCTTTATAAGAGATGTGACACACCTATAGATAGAGATCTAATTTAAGGTTAAGTTGTCTCTGTACATGGTGCTCCAGCAAAAATTAGGAGCAGTACCTTTGAACTACCAATCCTGGTAGGCTGCTATCAAGCATCATTTAGGATTATATATATTCACTTCCAAAAGGAAATTCATTAGACTACAAGATATATATATATATATACACACAATTGTCAAACATACACATATGCACTAATGATGGGCTATTGCAATGAGGCGTTTATCTTTTCCGAGATACACACAACAAATGGCAACCCATCTGTTATACACAAAATCAAATAACTAAAACTAGATTTCTCTTGCATTCTATTAAATAAAAACTACCAATTTAAATTCTGCAATTTTACAAATACTGTTATAAATTTATCAAACTAAGCTTAAGAATAGTCAAAATAAAATTGCTGTCCATTAAATTCGTAGTGGAATGCCTTTGATCAGACAATGGCTATAAATGATTTTAGATTAAATTAATGATGATTTGTTTCCATTAAATCTACACTACTGATGTACATCCCTGTCAGTGGCGCCCTCCCTAACATGGACTAGCTCAATTAGCTTAAGTGTCAGTAGACAAACGGACAATTTACAAATATCTCCCCACTTTGTCTTTTTTATATTTTAGCTAAGAAAGCAATCTATTTGTATATCTCTTACAATATCATTTTCAAGAAAATGGAGAAAACCACTTTGTCATTCCTCTGTTTATACACACTAGATAGAGAACAACCCCTGTGGGTAAATATTACATAGAAAAAAATAGCAAGGGCAATGACACGAGTTCAACACTAGGACAAGTGAAGCCTCCATAGTAGAGCACGTGGTTGTGCACACACAACTGCTGACGAGCTGTCCTGTGGGAGGGAGGGGGTGCGTAGGTAAGTTAGCCTGGAGGTCGACACACTGAGATCAGCAGTGTCCAAACACGTAGATTTGCTGTAGCTTATTTCCTTTTACAATTGTTCAGGAACAGCACTTTCATCCTCTCTTCCTCATCCTGGTGAACAAAATGTAAAATGTCAATGAAATTGTTGTTCTTATTGTTCATTAAACGAAGATGTTTTGTTACACAAGAAGCACTGTCTCATATCTATTAGCTGTGTAACAGTAAGGTTTGTGCATAAACAATACATTCAAATCTTAAGAAAAATGTAAAGAGACTTTAGAAATCTGTCAAAGCTTCCGTCTCATATCCTAACAGAATGCACAGGGAATTGATGGAAGAGGATAATTAAAGGCCAGTAATAACACTATATGATTTCATAAGTAGGATCTAAAAATACTCTTTGTTTGTAAAATTTATTCTCATAATTTAATTTCTCTAGCTTTTGTTGATCACTGTGTTACATCAACCACACAAATAAGATAAATTAGAGAGACTTTGTCCCTGTCCAACTCGGCATAATCTTACCATAGAAACAACGATGTGTTTGTTAATTGTAGTAGAAGGTGGTTATCCTTAATTATTAAAAGGTGACTTTGGTTAAAACAAGGCAAAATGATGACAGGTATAAGAGTAAAGATAAAATATATAGAAAGTTTGACATCACAAACCAAAAACATGCCAAGGATCCAATCAGTACGACATACAACATTCAGCATTTGATAGACTAGTGAAAATTATCTATTACATCTCTCCAGCTACAGTTATAATTGTAAATAATTTAATATCATACAAAGTGTCACATTGACCTAAAAATATATCATCGTTGGTCCTTTCCATTAAACTATCTTCACCTGAAAGTTTCTTCCTTTCAGACAGAAATTACCTCTGCTTCGACCATCACATTTTTTTTTTGTTATTTTAAGTAGCAAATTTTAAACTCATTATTTTTATTAACTATTTACAAAGAGCTGATAAAAGTTATTTATACTTATTACTTCACCACAAAATCCATATATGCACTATAATAAAATAAATTACAACTAATATCTCTAATGGGAACCATCATAACTAGCAAATTTTTGGAATTTGTTTGTTTAAGTGTCATATCCCAAACATCCGGAGGCTGACTGTTGTGACAGTGGATTGTTAATATCCCAAACATCTGAGGGCTAACTGTTTGTGACAGTGGAAATTGTTAATATCCCAAACATCTGAGGGCTAATTGTTTTGTGACAGTGGAAATTGTTAATATCCCAAACATCTGAGGGCTGACTGTTTGTGACAGTGGAAATTGTTAATATCCAAACATCTGAGGGCTAACTGTTTGTGACAGTGGAAATTTTAATATCTCAAACATCTGAGGGCTGCCTATTGTGAAATTGGAAATTGTTAACATTCCAAACATCTGGGGGCTAACTATTGTGACAGTGGAAATTGTTAATATCCTAAACATCTGAGGTCTGACTGTTGTGACAGTGGAAATTGTTAATATCCTAAACATCTGAGGGTTGACTGCTGTGACAGTGGAAATTGTTAATATCCTAAACATCTGAGGGTTGACTGCTGTGACAGTGGAAATTGTAAACATCCTAAACATCTGAGGGCTGACTGTTGTGACAGTGGAAATTGTTAACATCACAAACATCTGAGGTCTGATTGTTGTGACAGTGGAAATTGATTATATTCCAAATGTCTGAGAGCTAACTGTTGTGACAGTGGAAATTGTTAATATCCCAAACATCTGGGGGCTAACTGTTTGTGACAGTGGAAATTGTTAATATCCTAAACATCTGAGGTCTGACTGTTGTGACAGTAGAAATTGTTAATATCCTAAACATCTGAGCGTTGACTGCTGTGACAGTGGAAATTGTTAATATCCTAAACATCTGAGGGTTGACTGCTGTGACAGTGGAAATTGTAAACATCCTAAACATCTGAGGGCTGACTGTTGTGACAGTGGAAAATTGTTAACATCCCAAACATCTGAGGTCTGACTGTTGTGACAGTGGAAATTGATTAATATTCCAAATGTCTGAGAGCTAACTGTTGTGACAGTGGAAATTGTTAATATCCAAACATCTGGGGGCTAACTATTGTGACAGTGGAAATTGTTAATATCCCAAACATCTGGGCTGGCTGCTGTGAGAGTGGAAATTGTTAATATCCCAAACGTCTGAGGGCTACTGTTTGTGACAGTGGAAATTGTTAATATCCCAAACATCTGAGGGCTAATTGTTTGTGACAGTGGAAATTGTTAATATCCCAAACATCTGAGGGCTGACTGTTTGTGACAGTGGAAATTGTTAATATCCCAAACATCTGAGGACTGACTGTTGTGACAGTGGAAATTGTTAATATCCCAAACATCTGAGGACTGACTGTTGTGACAGTGGAAATTGTTAACATCACAAACATCTGAGGACTGACTGTTGTGACAGTGGAAATTGTTAATATCCTAAACATCTGAGGGTTGACTGTTGTGACAGTGGAAATTGTTAACATCACAAACCTCTGAGGTCTGACTGTTGTGACAGTGGAAATTGATTATATTCCAAATGTCTGAGAGCTAACTGTTGTGACAGTGGAATTGTTAATATCCCAAACATCTGGGGCTACTATGTGACAGTGGAAATTTTAATATCCCAAACATCTGAGGGCTGGCTGCTGTGAGAGTGGAAATTGTTAATATCCCAAACGTCTGAGGGCTAACTGTTTGTGACAGTGGAAATTGTTAATATCCCAAATATCTGAGGGCTGACTGTTTGTGACAGTGGAAATTGTAATATCCAAACATCTGAGGACTGACTGTTGGTGACAGTGGAAATTGTTAATATCCACAATATCTGAGGACTGACTGTTGTGACAGTGGAAATTGTTAACATCCCAAACATCTGAGGACTGACTGTTATGACAGTGGAAATCGTTAATATCCCAAACATCTGAGGGTTGACTGTTGTGACAGTGGAAAATTGTTTAATATCCCAAACATCTGAAGGCTGATTGTAGTGACAGTGGAATTGTTAATATCCTAAACATCTGAGGACTGACTGTTGTGACAGTGGAAATTGTTAATATCCCAAACATCCGAGGGTTGACTGTTGTGACAGTGGAAATTGTTAATATCCTAAACATCTGAGGGCTGACTGTTGTGACAGTGGAAATTGATAACATCACAAACATCTGAGGACTGACTGTTGTGACAGTGGAAATTGTTAATATCCCAAACATCTGAGGGTTGACTGTTGTGACAGTGGAAATTGTTAATATACCAAACATCTGAGGGTTGACTGTTGTGACAGTGGAAATTGTTAATATCCCAAACATATGAGGGCTGACTGTTATGACAGTGGAAATTGTTAACATCCCAAACATCTGAGGACTGATTGTTGTGGCAGTGGAAATTGTTAACATCCAAACATCTGAGGACTGATTGTTGTGACAGTGGAAAATGTTAACAACCACAACACTGAGGACTGATTGTTGTGACAGTGGAAATTGTTAACATCACAAACATCTGAGGACTAACTGTTGTGACAGTGGAATTGTTAACATCCCAACATCTGGGGCTGACTGTTGTGACATTGGAAATTGTTAACATCCCAAATCTGAGGACTGACTGTTGTGACAGTGGAAATTGTTAATATCCCAAACATCTGAGGGCTGACTGTTATGACAGTGGAAATTGTTAACATCCCAAACATCTGAGGACTGATTGTTGTGACAGTGGAAATTGTTAACATCACAAACATCTGAGGACTGATGTTGTGACAGTGGAAATTGTTTAACATCACAAACATCTGAGGGTTGACTGCTGTGACAGTGGAAATTGTTAACATCCCAAACATCTGAGGACTGACTGTTGTGACAGTGGAAATTGTTAACATCCCACACATCTGAGGACTGATTGTTGTGACAGCGGAAATTGTTAACATCACAAACATCTGAGGACTGATTGTTGTGACAGTGGAAATTGTTAACATTCCAAACATCTGAGGACTGTTGTGACAGTGGAAATTGTTAATATCCTAAATATCTGAGGGTTGACTGCTGTGACAGTGGAAATTGTATATATCCCAAACATCTGAGGGTTGACTGCTGTGACAGTGGAAATTGTTAATATCCCAAACATCTGAGGGCTAACTATTGTGACAGTGGAAATTGTTAATATCCCAAACATCTGAGGGCTGACTGCTGTGACAGTGGAAATTGTTAATATCCTAAACATCTGAGGGTTGACTGTTGTGACAGTGGAAATTGTTAATATCCTAAACATCTGAGGGCTGACTGTTATGACAGTGGAAATTGTTAACATCCCAAACATCTGAGGACTGATTGTTGTGACAGTGAAAATTGTTAACATTCCAAACATCTGAGGACTGTTGTGACAGTGGAAATTGTTAATATCCCAAACATCTGAGGACTGACTGTTGTGACTCACTGTGAATGTGTTATATACAGAAACAAGAGGCCCGTTGGGCCTGTATCGCCCACCTGTTTCAGGCTTAAAACACAAGCTACTAACTTGAAGGCTTTACATTTGAACATAATCTACTTATTTCTACTGAAGGATTTTAAAGACTTTGCTATATTTCCCCTATTTGGACCCGCCCCTTAAGCCCCTGAGAGACCAGACCCACTGTTTATACAAAATTGGTCCCCCTTCACCCATGGAAACTTCAGACTTAATTACAACTCAATCCCTTCATTCCAACAGAAGAAGGATTTTAAAGAATTTGCTATATTTTCCCTATATTCCTCCTGAGGGACCAGAACCACCGTTTATACAAAATTGGTTCCTCATCACCCAAGGAAACTTCTGATCAAATTAGAACAAAATCTCTGCATTCCTACAGAAGAAGGATTTTAAAGAATTTGCTATATCTCCCCTATTGGGCCCGTCCCTCAGGCGCATGGGGGACCAGACCCAACATTTATACAAAATTGGTCCCCCTTCACCCAAGAAAGCTTCATACTAAATTAGAACTCAATGCTTTCATTCCTATAGAAGAAGGATTTTAAAGAATTTGATATATTTCCCCTATTGGGCCCTGCTCCTCAGGCCCCTGGGGCCAGGCTCACTGTTTATACAAGATCGGTTCCCCTTCACTCAAGGAAGCTTCAGACCAAATTTGGTCACAATCTATTTAGCCGTTTATGACTAGTAGGGATTTTTGTGAAAAGTTGATGGACAACAGACAACGGACGCCACACCGTGACATAAGCTCACCGGCCCTTTGGACCAGGTGAGCTAAAAATCAAGAGTTCAAAACACCTCAGAATATTCAGAAAATAGACAAACCTGTTCATGATTCTATTTCCTTGTCAGAATGAGCTTACTGTGTACAAAAAAATGAAAATAAAGTAAACACAAGCCTAAGTAGGTTGGAACAGTTACATAAAGCTGCAAAGTTTAAAACAGAAATAGACAAAAAAACATTTTGTCCAAAATTGGCAGTCTGAAGCAATTATAATTATAATACCAGACTTAATTGTATCTAAATAAATGAATAGGGCATGACTCATAAAATTGTTTTCTTTCATCACTTGTGTTTCTAAGATATTAATAAATAAATAAATAGCTACCGGGTAATGATATAATCATAACTGACATCACTTTAACTTTCATTCAGTGAGTCAGCTCTGATACAGATGTCCAGTTTCCCTCACATTTATGACGATAATTTCTTTGTTAGTATTCTATGTTATATGACTAGTTTTGGAATTTACCGACAGTAATGTCAGCCTATTATATGTATACACATTAGCTTAACTGAAAGCTACACTGGCTTGATCAGGTTAAAAGCAAAAATATACAGCAAGTATCAACACTAGGTTATTCATTATTCAACAATGCATTTTCTTCTCAGTAAAGCTGGGAGCTTTAAAAATAGAATGTTTTACATCGGGAGTTAGAATGTTAACACAATAGTACAAGTTATCAACTCTACCAGCAATGTTATTTACACAAACTTCATCAAAAGTATTATCTATTTATAACATTTATATGATGCAAAGTTCATTAAGTTCCTTTAATGAAGTACCAAAGGTTAACTAGGTTTATAAAATGATTATGGTAACTCACACCACTCAAACTTAGACCCAATCTACTGCTCATCTGATCATATATCATTTACACACACCATAGTCTACAGTAGAAGGATATATAAAAAATACAGAGAAAAGAAAGTACCAAAAAATGTATCTTCTTCTGAAGATTTAATCAAAATAGAGAGATAGGAAACTGAATTGGAATGATGTGCTATTTCATGATTATATTTTCTTTTATTGAGAAACAGAGAATATGAAATACTGATATATCAAAACTTCTTAAAATTTTACATAAAGTCTGTAAGAATTAAACACTGACAATGTCCTTGTCTAAGCAAGATCAAATTTCTATCACATCAAGTCTTTCTGAGACAATATCTGGTGCAGATCACTAGCATAATAATCAGATGAGCAATAAGATGGTTGATAATAGATAAGTTGATTATGTCATATTAAAATTGGTCACACTTTAACAACCTATACCAACCAGACCAGCTGGAAATTCTCATCAATATTTGCGAGGAAAGGGAGAATATCCAGGATCATACTGCAAAAGTTCCAATACAAACTAGTGTCATGCTATTCTGTTAAAAATCGTAGTCTCTTTCAGTGGTAGTAAATTAAAGATGTAATTAATACAATACAAAATATCTGTGTTATTAAGTAATGGGTCAAAAATCAATATCATAATTGAAATGACTTTGGTCTCTGTTCCTTATGGTGTCTCTGTATACAATCGTTTTACAAGAGTTGATGAATAATAGAACACTTCAACTCAGTAATCAAAGGATGGAAGGAAATAAACATTATCAGAAGGCCAATACACTGACACTAGCAGGCTTCACAAAGTGTGCTTTACCACACTCACAACTCATATAAAAATAAATCCAAAGACAGCATGCATATGAAGTTACAGACACAATATAAAACATATCAGTACCGCTACTTATATAGGAAACCACAAATAAACCCAGCACAAACTCTCACATCTAACTGGTAAGCAAAACCCACGACAAAAGGGGCACCACTGTTTTTTCTTTTTTTACTTCAGTACTAGGTGTTTTTCTTTTTACTTCAGTACTAACATACAAATCACAGCTATAGTAAGCTTTTTTCTACTGCTGTATCTAAGCTCTGTTACCATTCAAACAATTTTAGATTTACGTTTATCAAAATTTACATCTCTAAACTTAAAATGTGTTTGACTCTTTAACAGATTAAGACTTTAGAAATGTCTAAGACAACACCAATTTAAAAAAATAGTTTGTCTGGTATTCTTCCTCCTAAAATTAAAACTTAGAAAAATATATATAAAAAAATAATCCCGCTTCTGTTTTCCGAGTACAGATTTTGACGAACCAAACATTGGCGAAATATTATCGTGAAGAACATATCATCGTGATTTTTACTTTGCCAACTCAAATTTCTTTTGCATTCATAAGTCGCTTCATGAAAAACATCTACTTAAGGCATTTAAAGTTTCAAATATGTTTTTTTGTGAACGTAACATACCTGTAGTTCACAATCAGTTGGAGAAACCCTGCTTTACTTTTCTGCTGCCATGTTTTGTTTACGCAGTCAGTATGATATGATTAGCTGCAAACTTTTGTATTTTTCTTTGGGTACAAAAACTCTTGCAACGATGTTTTAATGCAGTTAATTCTTGCATTAATCTCTGAAATATTACCAAACTATCGTTGTATCAAAAACAATACCGATCAAATTCCCAAACAAGACCCGGTGTGAAAATATGAAAGCATGGCTTCCGCCCGACGCCATTTTCCACGGTATTGCCAGCGACCAAAACTAGGTAATTATATGAAGCCACATACCATTCGGGAAATACGCTTATAATACAGAAAATTGCATCATGAAATCCTATTTCTATTTGTGAACTGCAAAAATATCAAGTAATAATTATAATATATGAACAGGTTGGTGACATGGTTGTCGCTTGTTTATCTGGCTAACTGTCAATACCGGAAGTCATCAGATGCGCACACAACAACTGGGGATGGGTCCAACACGCACCTATTTTAATATAGCCACTTGGCTCAGCCATTAGTGGCTTAAAAAACCCAAAGTTATACAAGCCATGCACATCTTTTAATTTACTAACTTACATCTTGTTTCTTTGGCCGTAGCTCATTCAATATGCTTTCTACTGTGCTTTTCCTGTAACGAACAAATTGTGAATTTGAAGTTTAAACATGAATTTTAGATATTGATGACATTAAATACTGAATTAGTGAAAAAGTAAATTGATTCTCAATCAATCATTTCAGTACCTACTAGTTTAGAATTTTATAATAATCTGTTGATTTCATTGATAAAAGATCAGAAATGACTTAATCTCTCTACACCTGCCGTTCATATATCGGAAGGGGAGAACTGTAAAACATGTTTAAACAAAACACATGCTTACAATGAATCCATGGTTATAATGCAGTAATTTCCATTCCCCATCAAGGTTCCTAAAAGATGTTTGTAACATATGTATAACAAACTATGCTTATAACAAAGTGATTCTGTTTGTCCCCAGAGATTTGTTATAACCATGTTTTACTGTATATCATAATTAATCAGAATAACATTGATTCTCAGCTCATAGTAATGCAATAATCCTTTAGAGAATAATTAAATTTTGTCTTTAGTGTTAAAAGAGAAGAATGATAAAGTCAAGTTCATTTCCTACTTACTAGAGTATTTAGTTAAAACAGTAGAGTGGTTGTGTTCGTACTTACTTAGCACTTATCCCTCCACCAGGAGGCAGTCCTGGTGTGCCTTCACCTAAAATGTGCATGAAGGTGGGTAGGTCTGCCTCACTAAAATCAGGGTTTTCTAAAATCTCTACAACAAATAAATACAAACATGTATAATTTATCATCATGCACCATTCCAACATATGTTGCCAATTTGTTTTGAATTAAAGACAATTTTAATTATCAATGTTACTGCAATAGAAGAATATCAATAACATATACTACACAGATTACATGTAAATTGATGAGTTATATATATATGTAAATAACATTTTTGATTTTCTTTGTAAGAATATCAAAGATTTGTTGCTTATCTGGTATCGGTTTTTTTCTTTATATTCTAAGACATGAATATACATGAAAATGTATGCATTGATGGTGATGTGTTACCCTTGATTTTATCTCGTAAGCGGGCATCAAGTTCTTCTTCCTTTTTAATAGCCTCCTCCGACACAGCTGGTGCACTCTTAAAGGCCACAATAACAATGCTCATATTGTCTCTACTCCCCTAGAAAAGTAATAGTCATTAGAATATCATCTCTTCAGTGGTCAAAATCAAGGTCAGAAAAAACACATGTCACATGGCAAAACAAAATTATCATTTAACTTAAACTTCTACTTAATCATTCATATTCTCGGGCCAGTGCCATATATATCAAACAAATTATATTAAATGTATAACCTTTCAGTACAATTTTTACACAGAAAATTTCATATTTTTCAGGAAACACATGCTAATTATAGGAATTTCATAACTTTTAAACATTCAATAAAATTTTGATAAAAATCTTAAATTTACCTTGTTCAAGCAGGTATCAATAACTTGGTTACATATGCTCTCTAAACTATTTGTTAATTTCATGCGATCCCTGACAAAGTCACAGACATCATCATTGGTCATGACATCCCAGATACCATCACAAGCCAGCACAAGGAATTCCTCATCACTGCAACGTTTCTCCAGGAATATCTCTGGCTCTGGAGATACAAGTTGCTCACAAGGTCCCATTCCCTTGACATTTTTATATTCAAAGTCTCCAAGAGCCCGTGAGACTGCCAGCGAACCATTTACTCTCTGAATCATTACACTGCCTCCAGCTTTTTGAATTCGTTCCTTTTCTGTAGGATTGATTGGTTTATGGTCCTGGGTAGAAAACTGACATTTTCCACCTCTGGAAAAAACAGCCCTGGAATCTCCACAATTTGCAAAGAATATGTGACTTGGTGATACAATAGCACAAACAGCAGTTGAACCACTTTTATCTTCTCCACTCTTCATTTCTGGGATATCCCTCATTCGCTCGTCAAGGTTCAGAAAGCCAGTCTTAATTCCCCGATTAACATCCTCTAGAGAAGGCTGCACCTCTGTACCCTCTTTGACATCCAGCTTGCCTCTGAAGTCTTCGTTGGCTATGATTTGATCTAAAAGCTGCTCTGCACAATACGCTGAGACTTTGGCTCCAGCATGTCCGTCAAATACAGCAAAGAAGGACCAGTCCTTCAAACCACAGGGAAGGCCAATAACTGCTGTGTGAGCATCCTCCATCTCCACTCTCCAGCCCTGCATACTGCTGAGGCCAAAACGCAGGGAGTTACCCATGCCTCCCTCATTGTGTTTCTCGGTCTTTGGTTTATCCAAAAATGCACCCATCCTTTATGTCACCTGAAATCAATGAGATGGTTATGAAATAATAAATTTTCATCAAATGCTTCTTCAACTTCAATACTTCAAGTTGTTACATCACTAATGAATGGCAGTTTTTATCTATCAAAGACATGAGAAGATGAATTAATATTTTCCATCAGAAACAAAAGTTGCTTACTTTACACTATAAGCCTCGATCATTAGGCATATTATACATAATTAATTATAGATCAATTATAGTCCAAATGATAAATATTGTTTATGTTCTGTCTGCGGTGGATCATCTTAAATATTTGTTTCCATCTCCTTAATCAGATATCAGTTTATACTAGTTTTGACTTACTTCCCTAAACTGGCCTTATAAGCAAATATAATAATCGTCAGTCACATGGAGGTACAACAACTCGTGATTTGCATTCAAATTTGGATGGTTCCTGTATTTACGTATTTAAATTCTTGCAATGCCATTCTAGTTAAGTTCTAGTAAAGTATCAGCTGATTGAATTATTTTGCCTGTAGCATCCGATCTTTTTGGTCATCGCTCACTCGTATTTCTTCATCCATATTTGGAAGAATAAAACTACAAATAACCAATCAAAAAGAAACAATCTAAAACTGCTACCACATTGAACTGATACCATAGTAAATTGTTGCAGCCAAAAAGCACATGTATGCAGCTTTAAGTTGGAAAATATATATGTTGAGAATCCTGAGAATTGATCTTTCCAATATAATCTTGTATGTGTAGCGGCATGGTACTGGGTTAGAACATATATGTACATAGAGATTGGAAACTCCTTCTTTGTCTTTGTTGATAGGCAGAGGGACCTCCGGTTTATAGGCATTTTTCCTTGGCTAACTACTTTTAAGTGTAGTCTATCAAACATGATATTATTGCATCAACACAAAATTTAAGCATTATATCATGGTTTGATGTGATCAGTTATCCCGATTGATGTTATTTAATATGATTTTTGAAAGCATGAATAAAAGCAGGCATTCAAAACCGGAAGTGAGATTTGTTTTATTAATAAATAAGTTGAAATATTATTTTCTCTATCCAAAGTCGTACTCAAACCATCTAAAAATTACTGAACTTTTACAACATATCAAAGTTATTCTTTTATATTCAACTATTTAAGAGTTTATCTAAAAACCCCTAAGCACATACAGAGGGACATCTGCCGATTGTAAAATTGGAGGAGTTGCTAATCTCTATGTATATATGTTTCTGTACTGGATTGATCATCGGGACCATATTGCTCAAGTGGTAGAGCATCTGGCTAGTGTTTAGAGATCCTAGGTTCAAGACTCAGTCTGGCCGCCATATTTGCTCTTCTGATACAAAATTTGTGTCCAACTTAATACCCATGATGGTGCATATGCAGGTTTTGTATGTCTTCTAGGAAAAGGAGGCGGGGTGGGGGGGATTAGCAGAATCGTCAGCCATCTTCACGATGTACAAGAATTGATAGAAATTATTACATAGTGCTAATATTTTATATACAGTAGTTAGGGCACAGACTCAATAAGAAAATAAACAAATCTTATAGACCACCTCTGACAAGCTCAAGCAAAATTTCACAATATATGTAATTCAACCATATCAAGGAGTTCAAATTCCTTTCATCCTATCATATTACAATTAATACATGTAACTGTTAGATGTCCAAAATACATTTTGGTGGATTTTTTTATACAAAAATAAAACCATTATCACAATTCCATACATAATATTCTTTATCAGCTCTCACCACAAATATCAATGATGCCATTGGCAAACCACTTAATCAAATGACAATGTGATTAACACAGTTGTTATTGTGTATACTAAAATTTCCTCATCTATCTTGCACCGGATGCGAGTACCATCTAAATTTGTGCACGCTTACATGACGAGTGACGTAGATTTTTTCGTAAAATACACGAGTGGCAGTATCTTTCTCACCTAATATAGAACATCCAGAAGATACCTCTATATGGCTATACAGTCTGCTTTATCGTTCAGCACCTAAACCTAGATACCATCGTTACCAATACAGTCTTCACTGTGCAATTTCGTTTGCGTCAAATAGCAAGACGCCATCGACATGAGGTGGTTCACATTGGCTGTTTAACGTCTACTGGCGTCGCTCCTAGCACCTTTTTACCCACGAATTGGGAAAATATCATCAAAACATATAAAAACAATCAAAACACTGAAACTGTGAACACCAAAAACGACAGGCAACAGATTTTCCTCTCGGGACCACTGACAACCAAAGGTCAATATGGCTTCTGCCATTAATGAGCATGCTCCGAGCAAACCGGATGATAAATAATGATCTAGATCGCATTAGAGCTTGAGCATAGCGGTTTGGAAGAGAGCACTTCAAGCGTCTCGATCACCCAATCAATGACCTAAATGACGTCATGTTCTATATTTTTCTTTGGTATGCACTTCATTGAGTTAGGCTAGAGCTTTTAATTTTTTTTGACAGAAAAAAATTCATTGGCTGCGCTCCCAATTTCAGAAAACACATTATCTTCAGAAATGTATAGTTTTAGTTAAACCGATTTCGAATGATATGAATGATAGACTAAATAGAAAGCGATCTTTGAACAAGCTGAAACAAGCACTTAAAATATTCCAGATCACGTTTTAAAGCCAGTCATACCACTAAGCATTGAAATCAAATTATTAAAAAGTGGGACACTGGATAATTATATCAAAATCACTTATTTCACACAGATTGTAGTGACAATACATTATTTCCAGTAATGAGAGACGTGTTACAACATTAATGTAAGACACCTACACATGGCATCGTCTCTTTTCACCATGTAGACATCTACATGTAGTAGCGGTCACAATATAAGTACATTGACGACAACTAAATACACAAAAGTTTAAAAAGAAAAGATCGTTTCTAGAACATCTTTGCACTAAATCTAGTTTTTTTCGTCTATATGAGAAGTTCTGTAGAACGTACACTCTATACATGGTGTATATGGCTGATGCAAAACAAATGTACATGTATGTGTAAAACGGAGTATAGACCAGATATTTCTAGCGATATTTGTATCACTGAGTAGACTAAATCTACAGTTGTCAGTAAGCGTGCAACAAATTTGATAGAATAGTTCTTTTCTTTGTTTTCGCTCCGATAATGTGTGCATTTAAAAACGCTTAATTTAAAGGTATCTTACCACTTCTTCAAGCCTATAAATGACATTGATTAGAGTGACAATACAAATCATAAAAGCGGGAAGCTAGTAATGATCCCCTGGATACAAAACATTATCTATTTACTTACAGAAAACCAACTTGAAAGTGTTAAACTATCAGGTAACACTACGAAAAAAAAACAAAAAACAAACAAACAAAAAAACCCAAACAACCAAAAAAAAACCAATAAGATAAAAAGGAGAGTTTCTCTTTAATAAAAGCAAAAAACAAGAGATCACGGGCATTCGGAGAGCTCTCTCGCCTTCTCGTTAAAGAACATTTTGTTCCATCTTGGTTAACATATTTTATTTTTAGTAATCTATGTTGATAAAAGCCATGCAATTTTCACCCCTGCACTGTTGCGATATTTAATATATGATTGAACTATTTTGGTACTATACTGTACATCCTCGATATTCCATGGGTTCTGATCACTTACGATCTCTACACCCCTGGACTATCTCATAGTGAAACAGACGTATAACTGTACACCATGGTTGACTGTGTGGCTTTGATATTAGGCGTCGCTCGCTCTGTAGTCTTCAAAGGAAATCTTTGCTGGCCTGTGATTAGTCAAATGTTTCCGCTGAGCTGCCTTCAATTTCACTATGAGATAGTCCAGGGGTGTAAAGATCGTAAGTGATCGGAACCCCTGGAGTATCGAGGATAGTATGACACTAAATACGTGTAGTTATTAAATAAGGGAGATAACTCCTATAGCTATATTATCAATACATCCTATAAAATTCATATAATTAATTTAGGTTATAGAACTTTCTAGAATATTATCCATGTTGATTATAAGTAGGGATCTATATAATGATCTATTTCCAGAAAGTTCTGTGTGTTTATTTGTTTAATGTTTTTAGTTAGATGTTTCTAGAAGTAGAAGGTTCTCCAATATTCTTAGCTATATATACTCCAGCTGTCCAAGGCTAATCAGAACTGTAATGAGACCTATAATTAGACATATCAAGAATTGTACAGCGCCATATTAGATTCTATTGGGAGAGCTATTGTGACTTTATCTGTGGATTATTACAACACTTTGTGTGGATTTATTCTTACTGTCTGGAACTTTACAAATCATCTGTGGACATTCATTTTCCTCGTGGATTTGCGATTATTGTAAATTTGAAACCTGAAAGGATCAAGGATTATACCAGGACATTAGCATACAGATAAGTAACACTTTAAATCGTCGTATTACTCTTGTACCACCACCAATTACTTTAGATATTGTAAACCATCTCTGTATAATATTGTATATATAATTAAATTGTGTTTTGAATTTAGCTGCTGGTTTCTCATTTCTGTTATTCTGGGTCATAACACGGATGTAAACTGTACAGTCCGTGTATTTCGACTGCGATTTTCCGCCACTTCCTTTCGGACGGAAATATCGAAAGAGACTATTGATTATTGCAGACGGACTACAATATATCTACATCACTAATTGCTGATATTTATTGGGAAATACCATTATAAAAATCGAATGGCACAGTCGCCTTCAGTTGCATGAGTATCACCGGCAATTCACGATGTGCAGCTTTTGATAGGTAACTTGATTGTCCGATATCGTTAAATGAACGTTAGAGTTTAAAAAAAAAAACCTCTAGCTTTAATTAATGCATTCTTTTTCTAGTGAAAATGCCTAATATGATTTATGATAATTCTGTATATATATTGGTTAGGAGTATAATATAGAGAATACATGGTTAAGTATCTAACAATACACGGCTTATTTTGGTGCGATACTTAGGAAAGCCGAGATGACGAGGCTTTGCCGAGTCATTACGGCTTTCCATGTCGAGTACCAAAATAAAACTGGTATTGTAAGATATTAACCGTGTATTCTGTTTATCTTGCAATCATTATGACATTCAAAACGAAAGTAAATTGCCAGTTTTTTTACTTGGTTTCGCTCGAAGCGAGACGCTTCTTTGATGCCGAGGAAAAGATTCATTCACTAAACCGAATGAGAGTTTACTTCCGTAGGAAACAAGGTGGGGAATATATAAGCGCATTTGCAAAATATCACTGAATCAATATAAAAAAAGTTCTCAAAAAAACACAAAAGAATTACTTTACAATACATATGCCTTTGCTATTAGCCAAGAAAAAACGACACCACCATACGAGATTTTCGATGTCGTCATTCCGGTGAATGTGACGTCAATTTTTAGCGGGATTGAATGACGTTTCATCCATCGGAAGGTTAAAATTCTGGGTCAAGTTAGAAAAAGTTGCTAGGCGATTGGGTGCCGTAGATAGTGAGTTCGAGGCCCGGATAGGACACGAGTCAATGATTAAATTGTCATGCTTTGTTAAATTGTGTTTCTTTGATATTTAATACTTACTAAACACGATGTATCATATGCACTATGTGTTGTTGATCCAAAGATTTAATTTGACAATTTCCACAGTGATCATGTCAGCATATCGAACCACTATCACTTCGTCATAGAAACGTCCTTTTTTGGGGGGCGTGGCCATGGGTGCACAGGGATATGAGAATTAGTTACAGATTATGTAATCATGGACCCACCAGAGTGCCCTAAAACCATTTTAGACATTTTAGAAGTCTAGATCAAAAAACGATAAAAATCATATTCTACATGGTACTACATATACAGAGATAAGGATGGAAAGCTCACAGCTCAAAATTTCTAACCCACCTACCTTTAGCGGCTATAAAACACATTTCTAGTACATCGTCATAAAAACGCTCACTACCGTTGGAAAGAAAGATAGTTTTCTTTTCAAAATCATCCTACACATATATACAAAGTGCCGTCATTAAGACGATATAAGCCCCATTATGACAAACACCTTGAACAGCAGCTAATTTTAAAAGAATATGCATGAGCGAGGCTTCGGCTGCAATTTCATTAGCCGGTGTAACGTTGAAAATAGACCTCGCGTCATTTTTCAACGTTGAAAATGGACCCCGAATGCCGTTGAAAATTGAACATGCCGTTGAAAATTGACAGCATCTAGGGTCAATTCTCAACGACAGGTCTGTTGAAAAATGACCGTTGAAAAATGACCTTGGCAAATTCTCAACTGATCGTCTGTTGAAAAATGACCTTCGTACATAAACATATATAGCTCTTGCACAAACATTCTCGAATTCTGTATTGTTAATATCATCGTAACAAATACCTCATTTAATTAATTAATTGTAAGTGTTGTGTGTAGTTGGATTGTGTGTTGTTTTTGTGTGATGTGTTGTTGTGTGTTGTTGGGTTTTGTGGTGTTGTTGTGTTGTCTGATGTTGTGTTGTGTTGTAGTGTTGTGTGGCTGTGTTGTGTGATTTTGGTGTGTTGTGGTGTTGTCGTATTTTGCGTTGTTGTGTTGTGTGGTGTTGTGTTGTGCTGTGTGATGTTGTGTTGTGTGATGTTGAGTTGTGCTGTTGTGTTGTTGTGTGATGTTGAGTTGTGTTGTTGTTTGAGGTTGTGTGTTATGCTGTTGTGTGGTTTTGCTTTGTGATGTTGTGTTGTGTGTTGATGTGTTGTGTTGTCGTATGGTGTTGTTGTGTAGCAGGGTCTACTTTGTGGTTTTAAAGTATGAAGCACTCCACGCAGAAAGTAATCCAATGAGAAGTTTATTTCTCCATAAAACACCCTAAAATAACAAATAACAATAGTGTAATGTACAATGTAGATGGCGTAGCTTACATATGAATACAGTATAATGGAACAATCCATTTACAATTACGTGACGGATGTACGCACCCAGCATAAGCTACTAGCTCACACTGAACCAATACGATTGCTCTAACGCAGCTCTTACTGAATAACTCAGTCGCTATTAATAGTACAATAGTACGCTTAACGCTTACACAGCATTACAACGTTACATCGGTAAATTAACTTAAAATAATTCAATGCTACTACAAACAGTTACAACATAGGAGAATTAAGAGGGCCCGACTCCCGGGAACACCCGTACGTCGTATGGAACGTGCGCACAAAACGCTACAATTTAACAAATGACAAAATAGTAAAAAACACATAAACGTACTGGCGTCGGACGTCTAGCAGATTGTATAAACCAAAAACTATGAAATGCATAAAGCTTACAATTACCAGATCAATCAAGACACAAATATTACAATCGATACAATTTGGCGGGAAATACAAATACTTAAAGGCCCATTACCTTTCCAAAACGGCTTTTAATTTTTAAAATGGGAATGTAAAACGAGATCGATAATTTTGTAGAGTCGCAAAAGTTATTAATTCATCTTTAATACTACACTCATCCTCATCTTATTTAAAATGTAGTCTCATGGTAAGGGAGACAGATCATGATTTTTTCATACAGACGCTTGAGTTATGACAGTGCCCCAAGCTCTTCAAGCATTTGAATGACCGCGATTTGATTAATACCCCCTTTTCTGAAATTTGAATTTATGAATAAATTATCTTATTAGTTTTAAAAACAACAACACAAATAATCCTATCAATCTTAAATTGCTATTTTATGGTATATATATATTGATTAAACATTGTTTATCTTTTTAAAACTAAAACTATTGACATCTAGGCTATATTGTAACAGAAAATTCTGCAGTGAATGTATAAAAAGTATATATAATAGGGGAGATAACTCTATTGTGAATCCCGTATTTTTCAATGAAAAATGAAGGTTTTTTGGTGCTAAAAATGCTCTATCTTGACAAATTGTGGTTCGATTTTCTTGAAAATTGACTGATTAAAAGCAACTTTGTCTTTTTTTAGTATGTTATTTTTCTATAAAAATTGAACATCACAATTTTGATTTATTTCCATTTTGGTGAGAATGTTTTAGGTAATTTACTTGCGTCTTTTTTACCTAATTTTTTCCAAAAATGATCACTAGAAATTAATTATGACGAGAAGTAAAGCATTTTTTTAAAAAAAGGATTAATATATATCACGTTAATTAAACAATATATATATCGTAGAACATTTTGTTAATTATTTTCATTTACGGGGCGGATTTAGTACAGACTAATGCTGTTTTTTCATGTGCAGAATCTACTCAAAAATGGCAAATTTGAATATTTATTTAGAAAAAATAGATGGTTCAATTTCTTCAAAACTTTGACAGAAGATGCATAACAACATATTTACTTCATAAATCAAATATGAAAAATATTGAACTACAGGAAAATTTGGGGGAATGTGAGACTACCACCTTAAATAAATAAAATGTTAATTTTCATAACGCGGGTCGTCTTATGTTTCCCGCCGTCGTCCTAAATACCGCACAGTAGTTGAATATTACTGCGTCAGACGGCAAAACAGCGAAATGAATCTCCACAGTTATCATTTTTACGCAGGAAATCTTGCATATGTTTGATGTTGTTACCTCATCTTAGGCCATGGATAGGCATTTTCTTTTGTTATTAGTGTTTTAACGAAACCTTTAAATTTTGCTTCGGAAAGGTAGTGGGCCTTTAATAAACTAATACTAATTTATACAAATGCAAATGTCACAATAATTGACACTGTTACAGTTGTTTGTTGTGTTGTTGTGGTGTTGTGTGGTGTTGTTGTGTGTTGTGTTGTGTCGTATGATGTTGTGTTTTTCCAAAGCAAGACAGATAGATAGTCGACTGAGGCCAGTCATCGGGAAAGTTGGGTTACGTAATAAAAAAAAAACGAGTTCCCATGTGTTCACCTTTCAAAGGGGTCCATTTTCAACGGGTGGGTGTGAAAAGTGCACTTAATGTTCAGTTTTCAACGGTTTTTGGGGTCACTTTTCAACGTTGAAAAATGACCCGAGGTCAGTTTTCAACGGGGGTCCATTTTCAACGTTACACCGGCTATAAAAAGTCCACAGTTGTAGGGGATAGTAACGGCGAAATCCCTATATTATGGTGGCTGATTACGGCCATCTCGTGTTCTTGTGTTGTCGCCTTGTCGAGTTGTCGCGGTCTCAAACTGCGACAACCCGAGATTTAACAGTTAAAATGTCGACTTGTCGCGTTTTCGAACCGCGACAAGTCGACAAGTTGACATTTCGAACACGCTAATTAGCGCTTACAGAATCTCGTGTTGTCGCGGTAAAATGGCGGGACTTGTCGTGTTGTCGACTTGTCGAGTTGTCGACTTGTCGCCTTCCTGTTTTCTGACTGCATTTTCCACGTTCATAGTGAAATAGAGGTATGTTAATATATTATTTCGTGTTTGAAGTTGTGTTTTCCGTATCGAAAATTTATTTAAAAATATATAAGTAGATCTATTAAATATATACATATTTATCCATGTTTGACGGAATACCGGCGACTTTTGTAGAGGCAGGTGTACCTCTTCCAAGCGAGCCGTTGCCGTTGGTTCCCTTGTCCTTTTATATAGTATATAGGCCTAATACATATGTATACACAACAGACTTTCTCACAACCTACGTTACAAGTCCCTGTGACCATACTACTATATTGATGTACAACGTCCCGAAAAGATTTTTATAGCTGGCCAATGAGATTGCAACCGAAGCCTCGCTCATGCATATTATATCGGCCACATCAATAATGTATGTCTAGGATATGACATAATGAATGGCTTCACCTATCGTTGATCTGGGCTCTGGCATAATGTATGGGCTCACATATTATGGGTTATCTTGATCATCATAATGAAAATCCTTTTTCTAATTACTGTATGAGAATGATTATCCTGGTTTTACTGATGAGAATGATTATCCTGGTTCTACTGATGAAAATGATTATTCTGGTTCTACTGATGAGAATGATTATCCTGGTTCTACTGATGAAAATGATTATTCTGGTTCTACTGATGAGAATGATTATCCTGGTCATACTGATGAGAATGATTATCCTGGTTCTACTGATGAGAATGATTATCCTTGTTCTACTGATGAGAATGATTATCCTGGTTCTACTGATGAGAATGGTTATCCTGGTTCTACTGATGAGAATGATTATCCTGGTTTTACTGATGAGAATGATTATCCTGGTTATACTGATGAGAATGGTTATCCTGGTTCTACTGATGAGAATGATTATCCTGGTTCTACTGATGAGAATGGTTATCATGGTTCTACAGATGAGAATGGTTATCCTGGTTCTATTGATGAGAATGATTATCCTGGTTCTACTGATGAGATCGAATGATTATCCTGGTTATACTGATGAGAATGATTATCCTGGTTCTATTGATGAGAATGATTATCCTGGTTCTACTGATGAGAATGATTATCCTGGTTCTACTGATGAGAATGATTATCCTGGTTCTACTGATGAGAATGATTATCCTGGTTCTACTGATGAGAATGATTATCCTGGTTCTACTGATGAGAATGATTATCCTGGTTCTACTGATGAGAATGATTATCCTGGTTCTACTGATGAGAATGATTATCCTGGTTCTACTGATGAGAATGATTATCCTGGTTCTACTGATGAGAATGATTATCCTGGTTCTACTGATGAGAATGATTATCCTGGTTCTACTGATGAGAATGATTATCCTGGTTCTACTGATGAGAATGATTATCCTGGTTCTACTGATGAGAATGATTATCCTGGTTCTACTGATGAGAATGATTATCCTGGTTCTACTGATGAGAATGATTATCCTGGTTCTACTGATGAGAATGATTATCCTGGTTCTACTGATGAGAATGATTATCCTGGTTCTACTGATGAGAATGATTATCCTGGTTCTACTGATGAGAATGATTATCCTGGTTCTACTGATGAGAATGATTATCCTGGTTCTACTGATGAGAATGATTATCCTGGTTCTACTGATGAGAATGATTATCCTGGTTCTACTGATGAGAATGATTATCCTGGTTCTACTGATGAGAATGATTATCCTGGTTCTACTGATGAGAATGATTATCCTGGTTCTACTGATGAGAATGATTATCCTGGTTCTACTGATGAGAATGATTATCCTGGTTCTACCAATGAGAATGATTATCCTGGTTCTACCGATGAGAATGGTTATCATGGTTTTACTGATGAGAATGGTTATCCTGGTTCTACTGATGAGAATGATTATCCTGGTTTTACTGATGAGAATGGTTATCCTGGTTCTACTGATGAGAATGATTATCCTGGTTCTACTGATGAGAATGATTATCCCATTTCAACTGAACCAGATTGACATAATGATAATGAAAGCTTTACCTCATGGCAGAAGACAAAAAGTCTATCGCCTTTTGTTCGAGTGGACAAAAGACATTGATATTTTGTTCATGCAACATAGCTGAATTCTATAGATATAAGAGAGAAACAAAGAATTTATCATTGTTTTTGTAATTTTACTGAGAAAAATGACATATAAATTAGGCACATAAATGGTCTACAAAGCAAATGTAAAAGTTATTTCTCAAATGTTTTGATTCGTATAAAAAGTACATTAAATCATTATCTACACAATGTAATGGAAAAAAAACAAACAAAAAACAAGAGATCCCAGAGGGATTTTGCCCCCCCCCCCCCAAAGAATAATCTATGTCTGACAATGAAATAATAGAATCTTACATGGGTCTGTGAAGTGGACAGGGATATCTCAACCCGAATGAAAGATTTTGGCCGCTTGACGGCAAAAATCTTTCACGAGGGTTGAGATATCCCTGTCCACTTCACAGACCCATGTTTGATTCTTTTTCTCCCATACTTAGTAAAAAAAAATGATGAAATTCCAATTGGTTTTTCATCGCACCATGATCGCGGGAACTTTGTTATGCGTCAAAATTGATGACGTCATCTACAATGCGCGCCGCAATTACGCCGCATGTATTGATGACGTCACGTTATTGTCTAGCGCGTGTGAACTGTCTTACACCCCCCTGTGTAAGATAGAGATATCTTTTCTCTAGCAACCACGGGATATCCCTGTGAAGTATGGGAGAAATAGATATCTTTTCCTTGCTTTTCAAACATTTTCCTACATATAAAAATTTGAGACAGATCACTTCAGTGCTTTCTGAGAAATAGCGGTAACAAACTTCAACGATGAAATCCAAGATGGCGGCTGGTAGGCCATCTTGTTGACTGATCAGTCCCAAACGGCATTATGCACAACTAGGGCCCAAGGAGAACCTATGTATGGAATTTGAGAGAGATCCCTTCAGTAATTTCTGAGAAATAGTGGTAATTATCAAAATCCAAGATGGCATCCGGTCAGCCATCTTGTTGACTGATCAGTTACAAAATGCATTATGCACAACTAGGGCCTATAGGGAACCTACATATATAATTTGAGAGAGATCCCATCAGTACTTTCTGAAAAATAATGGTAACTAACTTCAACTACCAAAACCAAGCTAGCTGCTAGTTGGCCATCTTGTTGACCGGTTAGTCTCAAATTGTAATATGCACAACTAGGGCCCTAGGGGAACCTACATATGAAATTTGAGACAGATCTCTTCAGTACTTTTTGAGAAATTGCGGTAACAAACTCTAACTATCAAAATCCAAGATGGCTGCCTAGCGACCAACTTGTTGACTGATCGGTCCCAAACTGCATTATGCACAACTAGGGCCCTAGGGGAACCTACATGGGAAATTTGAGACAGATCCTTTTAGTAGTTTCTGAGAAATAGCGGTAACAAACTTTAATTATCAAAATCCAAGATGGCTGCCTGGTGGCCATCTTGTTGACTGATCGGTCTCAAAATGCAATATGTGCAACTAGGGTCCTAGGGGAACCTACATATAAAATTTGAGAAAGATCCCTTCAGCCCTTTTTGAGAAATAGCGATAACAAGAAATGGTAACAGACGAAAGGATGGACCACAGACGAAAAGCGATTTGAAAAGCCCACCATCTGATGTTGGTGGGCTAAAGCAGGACATAGGAGTGACATAAGTCAATATATATACAACAGCTACCATATCAACTAAAATTAAACCTCAACTATGTCATGTCTATAGGGTTAATGAAAACAGACAACAAGCTAAACAATAATGAAAACCCTGTTTACCAAATCATACAGTTCATATCAGTATCTAGTTAAGGATAAAGACAATAAGTATCACTTTATCTATATATGTATATAGCTATGTCAGTTTGAGGACAGGTCTGGTGTTGGTGTTGATCTGTGATAAAACTTGACATACAACCACTACCTGAGGCTTGTCACCGTCCTCTGTGGACCTCACTGACTGAGGGATATAATGGTTTACCTTAACCACTCTGTGACCACCTTTTTAAACACCATGGATCTTAATTTACGTGGTCAACATGGTATTGCATGTATATTGACCTTGGTTATCAGGTCAGTAAAACACCAAATTGACCCTTTTAATAGCATTTTTATTATTATGAAAATGTTCTAATTGCCTCCATATACATGTTTATTGTAAGCATACAATTACTGTATTATTGGTACGTAAAAAAAACTGCGTTTTATTGACTGAAATTGGAAAGATTCAACCCAATTAAAATTTCGTTATACAGCTATAAGAATACAAATATAATACAATATTTCTTTCGTTATACAGCTATAAGAATACAAATATAATACAATATTTCTTATCATTTTGTGGCTGTAATGTTCACAACAATGTCAGTGTCCCATGGATAAGTGCACACAAATCTTGGAGTCTGTCTCTTTAACTGGAAGAAGAAATCAGGAAATTATCCCTGACACAATTACTAGCTAGACAGTAAGTAGTATTGAATTTTCCTTTCTACAAGACTAGCTCACACTAATACCATACAACTATAAGATAAGTAACATACAACAAAAAACGGTATTTGTCTATTGTAAATTTACCATATGTAATGCTTGGCATCATTGCTCAAATATGACCAGTTTCATACCGATAATACAGTGCAGAATTACCATACAGAATTACATTTTCATGATTACAAAAGGGTATGAAGGGCTCACCTACTTCTATGAATCTTTGGGTAATTTCAAGCTTCCTCAAAACATTAGATGAATGTCAGTAATATTCTTTGAAAAAAAGGCTAGACAGATCATCAGATCACCATTTAAGCTTTCAAGCTGAATATCTGGCTTTTAAAACCTTCACTTAAAGAGAGTACAAAGACTAAATAATAATCTATGCCCCACTCCAAATGCCCACTTCACTTGCCCACCAAGCAGGTAAACAAACCCTATAGCACTGTAAAAACATAGGTTAACATGATTAAAATATGGCAATCACCATGGAAAAAAATACAAACTGAAATATCACAATTTATGAAAGGGCAGTCCAAGAATTAACTTCTTTGCCGAAGATAAGTTTAACATCACAGACTAAAAAATATTACTCCTATACTGTACATCAGAGATTTCTATAAATATCCTTTTTCCTAGAGAAAGCTCAGAGATTTCTATAAATATCCTTTTTCCTAGAGAAAGCTACCATAGAAGGAAAGTCACCCATACAAGTCCACATAGTCTGTATATTCCTTGCATATGATAATGTATGTATTATATCAGGGGACACACCATGTACTTTATATAGGGAAATGAAAAGTTCCCAATGAAACTTGAATTAGTACCCTTAACAGGGAGACACTGTCAGGAAGTACACTTTCTGCGTAGGCAATATGTTATGTTTACATGTAGTTGAGACATCAACAACCAGCTGGATTAGTAATTAGGGTTAATACATAATTAAACATGCTATGGCATACATACAAAACAACAATAAAATAATTCAATGCATTTTAAGTCATTAATTTGTAAATAGATTCATCATGGGAACTGATTAAATACAATGCCTGTTAGGTAAGTATGATTATGTAAATTCCAGAACTATCACAGGTACACTCTATACTAACCAACCCTGTATATTACCTCCCTACAAAAAACACTATTCAATCTTTCTATGATTAATATCATAAAATACAAAAACACCCCAGGTCCCTAATGCACACAGTAGACAATGCAATACATATGTAATGCAGGTGATTTAAAAAAAAAAGTTCTACAATACCCCTATATGTTCTGGTAAATAATTCTTAAGTGCACAAAATCTCCATACATCATGCACATACTTTTGAACCCAGAAAAAAAACAAACAAAAAAAACCGAATTCAGTAAACATTTGACAATACAAAATACAATCTTGCTTGTAATAAGCATATTCATTGGCTTAAAATTTACTTATCAGCTAATAAAGGGGAAAAAATGATGCTGTTTGTAATGTTTCTTCTGATTGACTGTTACAAAGGTTCATGATGTCAAAGAAAAAAAAAATCAGCTAATAAAGGAAAAAATGATGCTGTTTGTAATGTCTTCTGATTGACTGGTACAAAGGTTTCATGATGTAAAAAAAAAAAGTCCCTCAACATCTCCTAATCTCCTAATTTTCTTAAGATGGAGTGCTTATGTTTTATTAAACATTTCCCCAATACTTCCCAATAAATGATAATAAGTGCCACACCCCACCCATCATTAACCAGTAAAAAGGACAGATTCCTAATAACTTGTACAGTAGAGGTCAACAATAATTACATTGGACATGAAAGTACAATGTAGTCACATAGTTGTCTGAATGTGTGGAGTATACAACTCATCAAGTTATTGTACATCCAGGTTATTGGGTAATTCTATCATACAAATTAGATTTCTTGATTCTCAAAATTAAGAAAATAATTGTTAAAATCTGTGCTTCTATGCATGTAAGATGTACAGAAATAATCTGTGCAAAGCTAGTAATTGTTAATGTATTGCAAAACGAAAACTAATTGTGAATAACTGACAATAAAAGTACTTCTGCTACACATGGATATGTATTCCCAATAATCATAGTTCCACTGACGGTTCATTTGATAAAGAAAACTTGAGGTATCACAACTTTAATGGAAAGGTTCAACTGGCCAGTGTACCATTTTGTAGGAAAATGTCCACCTATAAAAGGAAGTAAACTGTTGAGGATACCACACAGTATAACGATTAGTAGGAAAGTTGTATCCATTGCCATAAGTTATGACAGTCTTTCCTTCCTCTAAGATGGAGATAGACAAGGATTAAGTTATGACAGTTTTTCCTTTCTCTAATATGGGGATAGACAAGGTTTAAGTTATGACCGTTTTTCCTTCCTCTAAGATGGAGATAGACAAAGTTTAAGTTATGACAGTTTTTCCTTTCTCTAATATGGAGATAGACAAGGATTAAGTCACATGTCTGTCCTTCCAAGTTTTCCTTTTGATACAGATAGGGTCTCAGTCACACGCTTGTCCTTCCAGTGTATATGTACTTAGACACATCTTCCCCATTTGGTTGGTCACACCTCTACAGAACTCATCTAAAATCAAACAAGACACGCTCGATCAGTAACACAATAAAGGCATGAAATGTAACCAAAGGAAAAGGATCACAAACTTCTACTATTGTAGACATACTTTTTTTAGCAGTAGTTTTATTTTAGCACTTTTCACACAGACTTAAAAGTGCTAAATCATCATCATGTACAGCACTGAATTTTGTGGTATCAAACCACCAAATTTACATCCGAACTCATGCTGGCCTCACTAACTGCTGGTTTAACCTTTCAGACAGTTATCTCCCTTCTCTATTCACTCGGGAGGGGGGGGGGGGGGGGGGGGTGTCCACATGGTATCATCAATAAATAGATATGACGCTGCAGCAAAGCTATATCTTGGGGTTTTTACAAGTGTGATTTAAGGTAGTTCTCCATACTTTTGGGAAAACCCATGTAATTATATTCTAACTGGTCTTATTTTCTTGCATTTTTCTTGCAGACTTAAAATCTGTAAAGAAAAATGGGTATTCTCAAACTACTTCTTGAGATATTTGAGCTTGAAATATACCATCCATGCAAATTTGCTGGCCGAAAATAGAAAAATAGTTTTCTGTAATATAAGGGTGAATGTGGTCTCAATCCTGTTGTTTTTTTGTCCTAAGTTTCTAACGATAGAACAATATACAAAACTGTTGTATTTTTACAAATTTTCTTTATTTCCCAGGACCGTTTCTATACGTAATTCTAATGTTATGCCGTATTTTCGCCCCTATAAAGTCCATGAATAGACAAAAAAGGAAATGAAAACCCATGTCAATTTCACAATATTTGTATATGATATGCCCATGGTAATATATATGTTTCAAATATCATATAAAAACATGGGTTACTCGATCAAATTTTCACAATTTTGTAAGCTTGAAGTTTGTAACTCACAACCCTACCCCCCATTTCATCCAGTTATATTGGTTATATTTGACTATATTTTGAAAATCATGTCGCAAAACAACATTCCACATCAGTTCCTATGTTTTTGTGATATTATATCTGGTTTATGTCTATTTATTTTTTTTCATTTTCTCCAAATTTTGTGTTTTAAGGAAATTCGTATGCAAATTTTTAAAAATTCCGTAATTTCGGTCAGGATGGGTCCCCTCTTATCATCTATTGCGACGAACATTTCTTCCTGTGTTTGAAAATCCATTCCCATTTACGACAGGGACCGCAAAATCATCTTATTTTCACCTCATTACTTTTATTTGATTCATTTAATGATTTTAAACATTCAATATTTAATATTGTAGACAATTTTCACCTCTTGATAAAATATCCTAGTGAAATGTTGTAGCGACTGTGTATTGGAAACCATTCTGGAAATTCAAAACCTCTGCAGTTTCCAGTTTAAGGTCAAATGAATCGGCGCAGTTTTCAAAAGTATGGATCTTCCTTAAAGATGCTCCACCGCTGACAAAAAGTATTTTTTCACTATCAAAATCAGGAGCTGACGATTAAGTATTTTTCTTCAGTTACAAAAGTTACTTACTTTACACCATTACCATCACTGAAAAGTTTGAGCTTTTAATTTGACTTAAAGTTAAAAATATGAAAAATAATTAATTGCATCCCGAAAAAATTCCATGGTACTATATCCTATATGGAATGAAGTACTGATTGCGCATGTACCAAAGGCAAAATAAATTATCTTTTATTATTTGTTGTGTTAATTAGTCATATATATACACAATTAAACGCCAATTATTGGTAAAATGATGAATATCATTTATGCTCTGTCGGCGGTGGAGCATCTTTAAGTGACAATTTTAACTGTAATTACAGATTTTAGTTGATATTGGATAAATAAAACCCTTTGTTTCAATTGGATGTATTAGACCACATATACAACATCAATAAATAAATGTGATGTTGCAGCAAAGCTATATTCTGTGTTTTTGCTGATGTAATTAAAGCCATCATTTATTGTAAATCCTACCCACCATGTTTTGAGGAGTCATAGCCTTCATGGTGTTTTCTCTTAACACAAGTCTCCACCAAGGCATCCATCAATTTGGCCTGAAACAATATAAATCTGGATTATATATTGATACCAATTGTAAAATAGTGATTTCAATTGTCTCTGAGAAAAATTAATACTTTTAGTCAATTATCCTTTTTGTTTTTAGATACATGAGGAAACAGGTAGAAAAATGTTTACCTGTCTAGAGTAGATCTGTAAAACTTTGGTGATGGGTCCATCTTCATGCACCAGAAACTGTACAAGTAAGGCTGGTAGTTTGTCAGGTTCGTCTTCATTCAGGTCCAAATCCCAAGACAACTGCTCATACGGTATGGCCAGAATTACAGTCTGAAAAACATTAGTAACTTGCTTACATGACAGTATGAATCACAGCCCTTACATCAACTATCATTAGGTTACATAGAGAACTAGGCAAAACAGGTTCAAAACGAGGGCAGCAACTCCATGATAGTAAGTTTCCTAATCATAATTCAGCTAAATACATCTAAAACATGTATCATTACATGTAGTTTGATTAAGCAGTCAGCAATATCATATTGAAACTACCTTGTTATTGGTATTTGACCGTATTTCATTATTTCAACATATAAAACTGGGCGAAAAAAATCATATGATTAAATTTGCTTGAATGATCCAAATACTATAGAGAGTAAGTTGTGGTAGCTTAGTAGATTAACTTTGATAACATACATCGCCTTTTCTCATAGCATAAACATACTCAGCTGATAATCAACAGAATGAAGGATGTTTGACAGATAAGTAGATGTTGTGTTGTCCCCTGCCCCCCCCCCCTCCATTCCTTTGTACCCCTTACCTTAAATTCCTTGTTGCCCACCGACCCATCCCCCGGAATAGATGTGTGTCCTTTATGCCCCCTACCTTGAGCTCCTCGTGTATGACACAGATCCCTTCTGTGTTGATAGCCACCAGGACATCCATTTCCGGGAACCCCAGCGAGAAGATATTGGTCATCATTGTACTAAATTTACCAGACGGTTTCTGCAGCACTGCCTCAAAGAAGGCACTCCTGTAATTGTCAAATCACTTCCATAGTTACAGATGTTATGATGATAATGTTGTTTACATTGACAATATTATTCTATTATGGCCCTTTCCAGAGGGAACTGTTCTCCAATAGTGTTGTCTGGCGAGGTATAGTCCCCGAGTCGAAGAGGAGGGGACTATACCTCGCCAGACAACGCTATAGGAGAACTGCTCCCGAGGAAAAGGGCCATAATAGATTTAGTACGTCACACGACATTCATTATGACGTCATATATTTGGTCGCGTGCTCTTTCCCGGGGGGACTATACTTTAGTATAGTTCTCGTAGTCAGGTATAGTCTACCGTAGTCAAGAAGGACAGAGAACTGTCGCAAAATAGATCATGGCTGTTATCCAATCGCATTCCTAGTAATTATCATGTGATGTTCTAAATAAAGAATAATGAATAATAACCATCTTCAACTATATTTAAGATGACCCACACCTACACATTTCTATTCAGATCAGTCTTCAGATTAAAAGTAAACTTGTACAACACCAAATTAATCATACATTAAGTTTGATATATATCATTAAATTACTTCTAGTAATATCTAAGCAAATCTAAAATCCTGAATTTAAGATGGCTTCATATGACCCGATTTGTCTGTTTTAGTTATCAATAAGACTTAACACTGAAAAGGCACAGTTTCGATCCTAAGAACAAATATTGATGTGACCTACCCATAGAAAGGATAACTAGAACAGATGTCGAGAGAGAGGTAATACAGCTGTGTATGCTCCCCCTTCCTGTACAATGTGACCTACCCATAGAAAGGATAACTAGAACAGATGTCGAGGTAGTGGAAATACAGCTGTGTATGCTCCCCCTCCCTGTACAATGTGACCTACCCATAGAAAGGATAACTAGAACAGATGTCGAGGTAGTGGAAATACAGCTGTGTATGCTCCCCCTCCCTGTACAATGTGACCTACCCATAGAAAGGATACCTAGAACAGATGTCGAGGTAGTGGAAATACAGCTGTGTATGCTCCCCCTCCCTGTACAATGTGACCTACCCATAGAAAGGATACCTAGAACAGATGTCGAGGTAGTGGAGATACAGCTATGTATGCTCCCCCTCCCTGTACAATGTGACCTACCCATAGAAAGGATAACTAGAACAGATGTCGAGGTAGTGGAGATACAGCTGTGTATGCTCCCCCTCCCTGTACAATGTGACCTACCCATAGAAAGGATAACTAGAACAGATGTCGAGGTAGTGGAGATACAGCTATGTATGCTCCCCCTCCCTGTACAATGTGACCTACCCATAGAAAGGATAACTAGAACAGATGTCGAGGTAGTGGAGATACAGCTGTGTATGCTCCCCCTCCCTGTACAATGTGACCTACCCATAGAAAGGATACCTAGAACAGATGTCGAGGTAGTGGAGATACAGCTATGTATGCTCCCCCTCCCTGTACAATGTGACCTACCCATAGAAAGGATAACTAGAACAGATGTCGAGGTAGTGGAGATACAGCTATGTATGCTCCCCCTCCCTGTACAATGTGACCTACCCATAGAAAGGATAACTAGAACAGATGTCGAGGTAGCGGAGATATAGCTGTGTACGTTCTTCCTCTCCTATGTTGTTGGTAGCCTGTTGGTGAACCTCCTCTAAATGAAGACCGTTGTATTTTCCACGTGTTCTCTTTAAAGTGTCTATTAGGGACTTCTTTGGTTTGTAGATGTGAACTGGGTAATATTTGTTGATATCATCTCTGAAAGACAATATTACAGTGGTTAAAATAATGCTACATTGTACTCTACCATGCTAAAACTTCACCATGTTATTGTTGAAACTTGTTTAAGAAACCTGATCGATTATTATCTTGCACAGTACTTAAAAACTGATGAGGACTCTCATGAGTCTGAATGGTTAACTGTAAGACATTGTACCTTTTTGAGATAGAAATCTTACAAATATTCATTAAAGGTACTGATGACGACTTACTTGTATGATTCTAGGTTACAAAACCAGGACTTACTTGTATGGTTCTAGGTTACAAAACCAGGACTTACTTGGATGATTCTAGGGTACCAAACCAGGACTTACTTGTACGATTCTAGGGTACCAAACCAGGACTTACTTGTATGATTCTAGGGACCCAAACCAGGACTTACTTGTAAGATTCTAGGGTACTGAACCTGGACTTACTTATATGATTCTAGGGTACTGAACCAGGACTTACTTGCATGTTTCTAGGGTACTGAACCAGGATTTACTTGTATGATTCTAGGGAACCAAACCAGGACTTACTTGTATGATTCTGGGTTACTGAACCAGGACTTACTTGTATGATTCTAGGGTATCAAACCAGGACTTAACTTGTATGATTCTAGTGTACCGAACCAGGACTTACTTGTATGATTCTAGGGTACCAAACCAGGATTTACTTGTATGATTCTAGGGTACCAAACCTGGACTTACTTGTATGATTCTAGGGTACCAAACCAGGATTTACTTATATGATTCTGGGGTACTGAACCAGGACTTACTTGTATGTTTCTAGGGTACCAAACCAGGACTTACTTGTACTGAACCAGGACTTACTTGTATGATTCTAGGGTACCAAAGCAGGATTTACTTGTATGATTCTAGGGTACCAAACCTGGACTTACTTGTATGATTCTGGGTTACTGAACCAGGACTTACTTGTATGATTCTAGGGTACTGAACCAGGACTTACTTGTATGATTCTAGGGTACCAAACCAGGATTTACTTGTATGATTCTAGGATACCAAACCAGGACTTACTTGTATGATTCTGGGTTACTGAACCAGGACTTACTTGTATGATTCTAGGGTATGTACCAAACCAGGACTTACTTGTATGATCCTAGGGTTCTGAACCAGGACTTACTTGTATGATTCTAGGGTACCAAACCAGGATTTACTTGTATGATTCTAGGGTACCAAACCTGGACTTACTTGTATGATTCTAGGGTACCAAACCAGGACTTACTTATATGATTCTGGGGTACTGAACCAGGACTTACTTGTATGTTTCTAGGGTACTGAACCAGGACTTACTTGTATGATTCTAGGGTAAGTACCAAACCAGGACTTACTTGTTTGATTCTGGGGTACTGAACCTGGACTTACTTATACGGTTCTGGGGTACCAAACCAGGACTTACTTGTATGATTCTAGGGTACTGAACCAGGGCACACTTGTATGATTCTAGGGTACCAAACCAGGATTTACTTGTATGATTCTAGGGAACCAAACCAGGACTTACTTGTATGATTCTGGGTTACTGAACCAGGACTTACTTGTATGATTCTAGGGTACCAAACCTGGACTTACTTATATGATTCTGGGGTACTGAACCAGGACTTACTTGTATGATTCTAGGGTACCAAACCAGGACTTACTTATATGATTCTGGGGTATGTTTGTTACTGTTGTATGTGCCCTTCTCTATGAGAGCCTGTATACCAGCCAGGATGTCGTAGTCTCGGTCTGACACAATATAGCGGCCGTCAATAACATTGTACTTAGCCTCATGGTACAGGAGAGAAAGCACATCCTCAGTGGCCAGCTGCCAATACTGAAACATTTAACATCCAGCAAAATATTGTATAGAATCAATGATAAACCACAGAGATTTGAGAATTAGTTACAGCTTTTATCAACATATATGGATCCATCAGAGTGCCCATAGACCATTTCTAGACTTTTAGGGGATGAGATCAAAAATTGGTAAAAATGAATTCTACATAATATTACACATATAAATGGTTAAAAGCTATCCACCTCGGTTCACATTTACTTAAGTTATCATGTTTACAAGGTTCAATAATGATAATTGCAAAGGGCAAACGAATGATCTCATCAGGCAGATTTTCAGACTTGTCTGAGATCTTTCCAATTTTAGTCTAAATACAAAGTTTCATGAAGCTGAGTGCATATCTACTCAAGTTATCGTATTCACAAGGTCCAATAATAATCATTAGTGCAAAGGGAAATAACTCAAGTTAAATTGAATCAAGTTAATTTTTGAGCTCGTCCGAGATCTTGCCAATGTTAGTCTACATACAAAGTTACATTAAGCTCAGTTCATATTTAGTCAAGTTATCACGTTCACAAGGAAATGTAAATGCACAACGACAGACAAAAGACTATCACAATAGGTCACCATGACCTAAGGTCAGGTGACCCAAAAAGCCGTAACTGAGACGATAGCAGCTCCATTTCAGCACAAGAATTACACGTAATTATAAGTATTGCCTGTACAGCATTGTTGATTTATTGAATACATGTAACTGAAAATGAATATCTAACAAGAGCTGTTGGAGAACAGCAAAACTCGCCCATTCAGAAGAAGTTGATGTTCAAGAATTTACTATTTAAACATGGAAATATGACAAATTAACAGACTCAAAAACCCCCTAAAGGGCCCCAAATTGGTTGTATTATCACGTTCAGCATCCATACACATTAGGAAAATAAAATCATAAACATTTATGATAACTTAAGCTTAAACAATTGACGAAACAGAAACTTGCTCATAAACTTTAACGTGAAATGGGACGACAACGCTGACGCCAACACCGACGCCAACGTGACAACATTAGCTCTTCCTATTCTTCGAATAGGTGAGCTAAAAACAACTGAAAGTAAAACAAAAAGAAGAAAAAGTGAAATGCACCATAATTATGTCCTACAGTATCTGAATCCCACACCCTGAAATGAATCCTGCAACAATTAGGTGTGTTGATGTGATAATGATCGCCTTTAGTTATATTCCAAGATTGTTTAGGATTAGACTTATACTTTTTGAGAAAAAGAGCTAAGTATAGTTTAGCATCACTAAGTTTCACAGCCTCTGAATCCAACACCCTGAAATGAATCCTGCAACAATTATGTGTGTTGAGGTGATAATGATGTCCTTTAGCTATGTTTAAAATCGGGTTAGGATTGGATTTATAATTTTTGAGAAACAGAGCTAAACGCAAAACTTTAAAGTGAAATGTTGACGACAACGTCGCTGCTGCTGCCGCCGCTGGAAAAGTAACACCATAGTATCGCCTTCATTAAATATTGTCGCAGGTGATAACAAAATGACACAACAAGGAGTCGCAAAGCGTGGCATTATCCCCCTTGCCCCGCAGTTGATATAAAAACCCAATTATATCAAGGTCAAAGTAATAATTATTCAAGTACATTTGTATAACTTAAATGTATGCGCATATTGTAAAACTGAAAAAAAAAATAACAGTGGGTCAAAAAAGAAATTGTAATTTTGTTTTTTTGACTGAGTTTCCATGGTAATGGTTTTAGAGTTTTAGTCCAGAAACAAAACGAAACAGTAATTTGGTATGTTTGACTAAGTTTCCATGGTAATGGGAAAAAAATCCCAAAATGAAAGGTTCACAACAGCAAAGGCACAACTAGGGCACTTGTCTGATGTACAGAAAGTTTCAAGGAGTTGCGTTGAACGGTTTTTGAGTTATAGTCTGGAAAACAATCTCGGACAGACGGACGGAGCCAATTTAATATCCCACGCAAACGCATTTTGTGGGGGAATTAAATTTGTCCTCAATCAGGCTGTAGAAATCTTTAGTGCCTCTTTCTCATCTTAATCACATCTTTATATATTATAAAATCTTAAGATAATTATTAGATGTGTACCTTTTTCTCCTCCTTCAGGGACAGGAACACATTTCTCTGGAACATGACGACTGGTTCATCTGAAAAATAAATCAGTGTTAAACGGATAGCAAACACAATACCTGCTAGTCTGTACCATAAAATCTGTACAAAAATTGTAAACAGAGCAGCTAAAAATGAATTACTAAAGTAGATTAACCAAGCTTTGTTGATCAATCTGTGTCACACAGCTGTCATGTCTATGACTTTATCTATAAATAAGCTTTTAATTACCTCGAGAGACTTCATCTGTTTTGGCATCAGTATACATGCTGCAAAATTCATCCCAAAGCTGTGCAAACTGAAACGCTTTGTGAGAAAGCTTTAGTCTCAGCTCTGAAACAACAATAAAAAGCAACAATTTTATAGAAAATCATCGTCTTTGGGAACCAGACTCAAGATGCAACAAAATGTTTTGTTACCTTACTCGCTATATAAATATGAATAAAATATTTTTCGACTGCTTTCACGCAAAGTTGTTTGAAAATCATCATAAATATAACAAGAGGCCTCACAAAATAGGAACATAGATCTAATAGGTCTACATACAAAGTTTCATTAAGCTTGATGCATATTTACTCACATTACTGTGTTCACAAGGTTCAATAATTATTATTACAAAGGGCAAAAACATCTTAAATAAGGTAGATTTGAATCAAGCTTATTTTCAAATTTGTTCGAGATATTTCCAATGCTAGTCTATAAGCAAAGTTTCATTAAGTTTGGATCATATTTACTCAAGTTATAATGTTCACAAGATTCAATAATTATAATTGCAAAGGGCAATAACTCTGTAAGTTACAACTGAATCAAGATGATTTTCGATTTCTTCTGAGATCTTTCCAATGTTAGTTTCATTAAGCTCGGTGCATAATTAGTCAAGTTATTATGTGCATAAGATTCAATAATTATAATTGCAAAGGGCAATAACTTCGCAAGTTATGATTTAACCAAGTCGCTTTTCTAACTTGTCCGAGATCTTTCCAATTTTAGTCTTAATATAAAGTTTCATGAAGCTGAGTGCATATTTATTCAAGTTATTGTATTCACAAGGTCCAATAATAATTATTAGTGTAAAGGGCAATAACTATGTTAATTACAGTCCAAGCTAGCTGATTTTCGAATTCATTTGATATCTTTTCAATGTTAATCTACACACAAAGTTTCATTAAGCTAAGTTTATATCTACTAAAGTTATCAAGTTCACATGGTCCAATAATAATTATAAGTGCAAAAGGCAATAACTCCTCATAAGTAACAGTTGAATCAAGCTGTTTTTCAAACTCGTCTGTGATCTTTCCAATGTTAGTCTACATAAAAAGTTTCATTAATTTATAATGTCTGTGCAAATTTACTTAAGTTATCGTGTTCACAAGGTCCAATAATAATTATCATTGTAAAGGGCAATAACTCAGTAATTTACAGTAAAATCAAGCCGATTTTCAAACTCGTCCAATATTTTTCCAATGTTAGTCTACATACAAGATCCAATATTAGTCTTTATACAAAGTTTCATTAAACTGAGTGCATATTTACTCAAGTTATCATGTTCAAAAGGTTCAATAATAATTATCATTGCAAAGGGCAATAACTCTGTAAATTACAATCGAACCAAGCCGATTTTCGACAACAAAAGACTATCGCAATAGGTCACCATGACCTATGGTCAGGTGACCTAAAAATCCATAGAAACTATTGATCGGTCAATAGATTGACTGTTGAGCGGCGAGGAACTTTTGCACAAGCTTAATTGTTAACGTCATAAACACTGGCGCGCCGGAACCAAATATTCTTTCGATGAACATCATTCTTAACAGAAGCTGTGACAAGTTTAAGATTGCTTTACAATGACTTGATGAAGTCTCGGGGCGATTTTGTTTGGTATACGGAAAGTAGAAGTCTTGGGGCGATTTTGTTATGGTATACGGAAAGTAGAAGTCTCAGGGCGATTTTGTTATGGTATACGGAAAGTAGAAGCGCTATAAATACGAATACGGAAAACACCATTCCTGGGAAATACACCTTTGCACAGCATAATGTATGATACAAATCTAACATTCAAGTTCATGTTTTGCTTTATCGAACACTGATTAATATGTTTCTGGACTATTCAGGTAACAAAACAGTTCTCGGCCTCGGGAAACAGTTCTAGATTTGGTCCCAACACCTCAGGAAAAGAGTTTTGACTGTTGACTGATAAGGCATGAAACAACTGTATATTTTATCAAGCCCTCATTTGGGAAAAAATACTATCATTTACAAATGAATCCCCATGGGAGAGTCAGGGCAGCCTTTGAATCACAATCACCATTGAATATTTCATATCTTGGCATTAATTCAGAACATTATATAGTTGATAGAAATGCTGGTCTAGCATTCACTCATTTTTGACCAATTCAGCTAAAAATTCCAGTGAAAAATAAGAAATGTTGTTGACCTAATAGGGAATATTATTTCAAACATTTTTTGAATTACAACTTCATTTTTTTTTTAAGTACAATTACAACAAATCAACATACTTACCTAGCAAAGGTGAGACCATCCAAATTGAAAATATGTTATCAACAAAATCAGGCAGCTTTCGATGCTCTTTGACAATTTCAAACAAATCAGCAGCCTCTGCTAACTGCCCATTGCCTTCCAGATTGACATGAATGCCTTTCCGATCTCTTAACCATATAACAACTTCCACGTCTGAAACAGCATGTTCTTTTTCAATATTTCATACATTACTACAATTACTATTGGAAAGTATTGAAATGATGAATAATGAATTACACAGAAATAAATGTATTTAATGAAATAGTTTAGAATAACTTTTTTTTTGTAAAATCATGATAATAAGATGCATGCAGAAATATCTGTGTAAGATTCTGAATCACTACTGTAAACTTACTCAAATTTCTAAATCTCAAATGAAATATATTTGGAGGCCTAAGAAAACACCAATATTTATAGAATTGATCTTACTGTCAGATTCCAGCATGCCAGGGTCCAGCTCTCCAACAAGGTGATCATGTTCAAAGTCAGGGTGGCCCTGTGTGGACATTAAGTCATGCTATCAAACTTATTCTAAAATTTGTTTGTTTTATGTACACAAATTCTGTACTTATTTCATATAGCAAATCTTATATTGCCATTTGGTTATGACTTGAGTTTTAAATTATCATTTTCAGAGGAAAATATATTTGTAGACTGTAGTGTTAAAGTCTCTATATACATAACTTTTCAGTTGTTTCTGCAGTCACAAACATATTTAATGATCGAACATTGTACAACATTATACCAATGACCTAGAATACAAATTGAAGCTGGTATTATGACTTTATTCCATGCAGATAAACCTATGATATCGAACGGTCAAAATCATCTTGTAAACATATACCTGCCATCTTGAAACAGACATACCAAAAGGTTTTGTATATAAAAAGCCCACAGGGACCTGGCACAAATTTCTAACCACCAGTGTATATACATTTATATATGTATGTATTATAGTATCAAGGGAATGAAATCTACAGCAGAGAAAAATGGACAAATGTTTTTAATTGGATTTTTTTTTATAAACGGGCTCTACATGTATATCAGTGATGCATATACTATAATATATATATATATATACTGTTGGTTAGGCCTACACATTTTCTACAGTCACTAACATGTTTGTTTCTGTTTTTCCTGTGCAAAGTTGATCGGGTCACAACAAATAACGAAGCATTTCGCATAGAGGCCTGCGTAATCTATATTGATCAGGTCAGTGGGTCACATGATATTTTCCAGAAATCAAGAGTTTCCGTGAACTACATTGTATCGTTTCGGTTTGTAATTATTGTGGGCCACATTAATTATTTTTATTTTTTTGTTTGGCACTTTACAGTTGGTCTCAGTTACATCTTACCTGGTTTTAGTCAACATTTGATGCAGAGAGAAAGTGGTAATTTTCTTGTAAATGTTTGTGATAACTAAAAAACCTGAAAAGTTACGTATATTGTGCTTTTAAATAATTAAATGATGCAAACATGTGTATATATGTAACATTAAACTATATATTGTTTTTAGAATCTAAATTAGATGTTTGCAACCTGATGGATTACAGTAAATTGTGACTGTGGATATTACATTCAAATATCAACACTGCCCATAACTGCAACTAAAATATTCTACAGAACTGAAATCATTATTAGGTATATATATGAAAGCCAGTTTCAAATATCTTCATGGCTGATTCACTATGAGTATCCACACAAATATCCAATTATACTGTAAGGCAATTTTACTGATATGTTGATGGGAATCAGTTTCATTTTCATAATTGATCATCACAATGTCAAAATTGATCGATTATCGATCATAATCGGTTTTCAAATTCAGGAAATAATTTCTCTATTTATTGGAATTATTATTATTAATAATTAATACTATTCCAAAATTATTGTATGTTTATAAACTGGAGAGAAATAACTACAAATATCACTTGAATAACGAGGTACCGTAATAGTGTGGTAAGAAAGCATATCCACTGCGACGGACTAATGTATCATGATGTATACTGTACTGTATGGAAACAATGTCTGTAGGATAATAAAAATAGGCTAACTATTCAGTTGAATTATGATAAACAAAAGCTTCGTGACACAAATCTTAAGATTTAGGACCACTTTAAAAAAAATTTGATTAATTGGTTGCACAATTTCTGAACTGATGATCGCTTTAATTTTTTTTGGACTAATTTCCATTTTTCCGATCTCGGTCCATCACTATACTGATCAGACAAAACTTGAGGTTTGGTTATTTAACATTATTCTTATTTACAAAACAGCTATTCAGAACACTCTTAATTATAATAACTCTGGTACAAGGAAATGGTACAAACAACAAAATAATCTTTAACCAACATAATCTGTCAGACTTACTGATCTTGCTTGTTCAAATTTAAATGTTCTATTATCAACCCCAGTGAGTCTTTCCTGCTCTGAAAGATGTATACCTTCAGATGTACCTGTCGCCATGTTGTAGTGAAATCGAGAATAACTAACCATATTGCCTAAGGCGATGAACTGTACCGTTTGTCAACTGACATAAGTCAAAAGTCTAACGTTAACGCTTCATCTTTTGGTCACGCATAGGCGAGCACCACTGGATGCCTTGGGGTGACCCATGTACTGAGATGTAATTAGCATTCAGCCAAGAATGGATTTATGAATATATAATATAAACAGTGATCATGAGATATCACTGAAGTACTTAGTCGGTATAAGATATACCGTTGTTTTGAGAACAAACTACATAATTGAAATCTGTAAAGTTGCCAGATGATTGTAAACAAACCGATAATGTAAGCTACTAAACGTAACTAAGCAAATAGAAACCAATTGTTCTACCAAATATCGATTGTCACATGGACATAAACTTATCAGACTGGGACATATTCCTGTATTTTGGTAAAAAAATCGGCAAATGCATCAAAATAATGGTAAAACCCGCCTATTAATATTTCAGTTGGCAACAAGTACCTGTTTGTACGCCATCTTGAATCCCTGAATACTAAGTTTAAAGACATCTTACCATCGAAAAATTCCGGAATTAGGACTAATCGTCGGATTTGTTTTTTTTAGTAAAAATGTGCATGACTGCTTTCTGATTATGAGAAAATTCAATAAGTTAATTAAATTCCTGATCGGAAAGCGATTATTGAATAAAAAAATACTGAATGATACAAATGCAACAAATTAGAATTGCCGTTTTCGTTTATTTGGAACAACCGGTTTGACCGTTTGTTAAAGTCATTATTTCAAGTATAAGGTTTTGATACTGGGCTGTAAGGGCTTTGTCAAGGCTCATCTGAAAACAATATAAAATCACCAGGTCGATCCCTCTTTAAATCATAAACAAAGAACTAGGTCCAACCAGTCAAACCGCTTAATTGAAAATGGCCCAAGTCTGTGTTCCCCCATCCAATCCCTCACCCACTCCCACTACACAAAGTCTATGTTCCCCAATCCCATCCTTCACCCTCTCCAACTACACCAAGTCTATGTTCCCCTATCCCACCCCTCACCCTCTCCAACTACACCAAGTCTGTTTTCCCCAATTCTACCCCTCACCCACCCCCTCTACACCAAGTCTGTGTTCCACAATCCCAACCCTCACCTACTCCCACTACACCAAGTTTGTGTTCCCCTATTCCATCCCTCACTCACTACCACTACACCAAGTCTGTGTTCCCCCATCCCATCCCTCACCCACTACCACTACACCAAGTCTGTTTCCCCAATCCCATCCCTTACCCACTACCACTAAACCAAGTGTCTGTGCTCCCCATCCCATCCCTCACTCACTCCCTTTACACCAAGTCTGTGTTCCCCCATCCCATCCCTTACCCACTCCCTCTACACCAAGTCTGTGTTACCCCATCCCATCCCTCAACCACTCCCACTACACCAAGTCTGTGTTACCCATCTCACCCCTCACCCACAACCACTACACCTAGTCTGTGTTTCCCCATCCCACCCCTCACCAACTACCACTACACCAAGTCTGTTTGACCCATCCCATCCCTCACCCACTCCCACTAAACCAAGTCTGTGTTACCCCATTCCATCCCTCACCCACTCCCACTACACCTAGTCTGTGTTACCCCATCCCACCCCTCACCCACAACTACTACACAAAGTCTGTGTTACCCATCTCACCCCTCACCCACAACCACTACACCTAGTGTGTGTTCCCCCATCCCAACCCTCACCCACTATCACTAAACCAAGTCTGTGTTACCCAATCCCATCCTTGACCCACTAACATTACACTAAGTGTGTGTTACCCATCTCCTCCCTCTCCCACAACCACTACACCTAGTCTGTGTTCCCCCATCCCACCCCTCAC
>SAYR01075560.1:26576-53782 GCA_004382745.1 Argopecten irradians irradians | reverse complement strand
TATAGGGAAGGACAATCATATTATATATTATATATGAGCCTGGTCAGACCCCTAGGGGCTGAGGGGTGGGGCCCCAAATGGGGAAATTTTCCTAATTTTAGCTTTAAAAATCCTACTCCTCCTTCATCCTTGGATGGATTTCATCCATATTTGGTGTTGAAACATCATTGGGGCAAGGACAATCATATTTTATATAAATGAGATTAGTCAGACCCCTAGGGCTGAAGGGTGGGACCCCAAAAGGGGCAAATTTTCTTAATTTTAAGCTTTAAAATCCTTACTCCTCCTTCATCCTTGGATGAATTTTATCCAATATTTGTGTGAAACATCATTGGGAAAGGGACAATCATATTTATATTAAATGAGTCTGGTCCGACCCCTAGGGGCTGAGGGGTGGTCTCCAAAAGGCCAAATTTCCTTAATTTGAGCTGGCCCACTTCCTGTTTTCAGGTTTCGGTCTCCAATCTCAATGAAACATTGGTCTATAGAGGTTTTACATTGATGAGGAACAACATGCAAAACATTTCGTAAAGAGATTTTGTATTTCCAAGATGGCCAACTGGCCCCACTTCCTGTTTTAAGGTTCAGTCTCCGATCTCAATGAAAATTGGGGTTTTGAATTGAATTCAGAACGGGGAAATTTGGGAAGGACAATCATATTTTATATATATATGAGCCTGGTCAGACCCCTAGGGCTGAGGGGTGGGGCCCCAAATGGGGAAATTTTCTTAATTTTAGCTTTAAAATCCACTCTCCTATCATCCTTGGATGGATTTCATCCCATATTTGGTGTGAAACACTCATTGGGAAGGACAATCATTTTTATATAAATGAGTCTGGTCCGACCCCTAGGGCTGCAGGGGTGGGTCTCCAAAAGGCCAAATTTTCCTTAATTTGAGCTGGCCCACTTCCTGTTTTTCAGGTTTCGGTCTCCAATCTCAATGAAAAATTGGCTCTATAGAGGTTTTAATTGATTTGAGAACGACATGCAAACAATTTTCGTAAAGATTTTGGATATTCCAAGATGGCCACTGGCCACTTCCTGATTTTAATGTTCAGTCTCCGATCTCAATGAAATTCGGGGTTTTGATGATTCAGAAGGGAAAATTTAGGTGCAGGGACAAGTCATATCTTATAAAGGACCGAGCTAAGATCCATTGGGATAGTACGTTGGAAGTCTTAAATGAGCTTTGCTGAAATTTGCTTTTAAAAACTGACTCCTCCTTATATTAAAATTCTTAAATGGGTTACAACCATATATGCATGAAGGGCTACCAAGTTTGTTTCAACAAATGAACATTTACCTATTCAGAAACTTACATATTCAGCTAAGGAGTTCCTTGTATTGTATATATTAATCGTTAACCAATACTTTATACTGTGACTTTGTTGTTTTGTGCCATGAGTCAGATGACCGTTAAGGCCCACGGGCCTCTTGTTTACGACGTTTGACGTTTTTGTACATGTATAAGTCACAGTATAGGTATATGTCCGCCATGAAATTAGAAGTTATGCACATTTGTATATACCTGTAGTATTATTCATTGCCTTACTGTCCTAGTCTTTTCTCTTATTTTCCATCTGTTTGTGTTCTTTCCTGTCCCGCTTTCATGTATGAAGGCTGGAGCTTTGCACAGTTATATGATATCTAGCCATGCTGGGATGATGGTGAGGGGTGAGATGTGGGGGAACACAGACACCTGTGGTGGTAGAATGAGTGCGGTAAGGGATGGATGGGGGACACAGACTTTGATGTAGAGGGAGTGTGGTGAGGGATGGATGGGGAACACAGACAGGTGTAGTGGAAGTGTGTTGAGGGGATGGGATGGGGAACACAGACTATGTGTAGTGGAAGTGGGTGGGGTGAGATGGGGAAACAGACTTGGTGTAGTTGGTAGTGGTGAGGGTGGGATGGGGGCACAGACGTTGGTGTAGAGAGAGTGGAGGTGGGGGATGGGATGGGGGAAACAGACTTGGTATGTATTGGTGTGGGGTAGGGTGAGATGGGAACACAGACTTGTTGTAGGGAGTGGGTGTGGGTTAGATGGGGGAACACAGACTTGGTGTTTGGGAGTGGGGTGAGGGTGAGATGGGGAAACAGACTTGTGTTAGTGGGTGGGTGAGGGGTGTGATGGGGAACACACATGTGTTGTGGAGTGAGTGTTGGATGAGATGGGGAACACAGACTTGTGTTAGTGGTGAGTGGGTGAGGGATGAGATGGGGAACATAGACTACATGTAGTGGTTGTGGATGAGGGTGAGATGGGGAACACAGACTTGGTGTAGAGTGAGTGGGTGAGGGATGAGATGGGGAACTAGACTAACGTGTAGTGGTTGTGGGTGAGGGGTGAGATGGGAACAGACACAAAACAAACGACTCAAGAACATCGTCTAGAGACAAAGCCCCCGCAGAAACGTGAGTCAGTGCGAACATCAGAAAAACAACGAGATGGATGAGGCAGCACACAATAGGAGAATAGACGTGGATAGGACGAGTTTGTGGGGAAAGGATAAGGCGAAGAATATCGAAGAAACGTCCTGACGAAAAAAGCTAAAACAAAGTCAGGAACAAACGGACCCGGCAGCTAACACAATCTATGGTTAGTGGTTAAGTGGAAGCGTGATGGCCCCTCATGGAAGAATGATGGGGAACACAGACTTGTGAGTGAGTTGTGGAGAAGAGAAAGTGAGATGCAAGTGAAAGGCCTATAGAACGATGGCAGAACACACCACTATGGAACGTTATGGCCTGAGGCCATGAACGGGATTTGAGCACATAATGAGTCGAACCACAGACTTGAGACTCTAGTGGGCAGCAGTGAAAGTGAATGGAGGTGGGATGGGACCTACACCAAAGAACTTGCCGCTGTAAGGGACTGTGCAACGTAGAGCAATAACCGGGTTGCAAGCAATGAGGGAACACAGACCAGAAGCTTCAGTAAGCCAAGATGAGAACCCACTCAGTGTGCATGAGGGGTGAGATGGAACACGAAACTTGGGATGTTAAGTACCAAAAACGTGGACAAAGATGATCGCCACGGTGGGCGCAGCATAATGCGAAGGAACACAAAAAGCACTTTGGTTTAGGTTAGTGAGGTAGGGAGGGATGGAGAACACGAGATACGCGAATGTGTACAGTGAGATTGTGGAACCACCGAAAAAAACCAGGCCCAAAATAGAGGATGAGAAATGTGGGAACACAACTATGAGTCGATCACGCTCGCGAATTCCGTGGGTGAGGAGTGAGATGCCGGACGACCAGACACAAAAAAAAAACCCGCCAAGACAGGGACAGAAGCTTGGCACTCTTAGTGGCCAAAAAGTGAGAAATCCAGCAAGTGAGAAGGTGGGATGGGGGAACACAAGACTTAAGGTAAACGGATATAAGAGGAGATGAAATGTGACGGGTTCGGGCCATAGGCCGGAACCAAACTAGGCGTCAGCTTGCAGTTGCCTGGGAGACGCCTAAGGAGATGAGACGGGGTAACCACACCAACTTAGAGAAAAAATGTATGTTAGATGATGTGGACGGCCAAACCCCCCGGTTCAAGCGGAATATCGAAGCAAAAACTGCCCCAGTTCCATCCGGCTATCGTATTAAAACACAGAGACTTTGGTTTTCTAAAACCGTGGGAATAACACAGTGAAGGCCACCCATCGGTATTGAAACCAAACGAGATACGAAAATTGTCTTAGGACTTTCCAGCAAGAAAACGCTTCGATTTTAACCAGGTGAGAGTTGGCGAGGATAATTGTGGATACTCTGAAACCGGCCAGAGACACACAAACCTAGAGTGTAAAGTGAGTTGCTCCAGTCTTATAGATGTGAGGATAAAGAATAGAATTGGTAACACAGCACTTTGGTAGTAGTATGAGCTCGGCTGCAGAGCGCCTGGGTGGGATGCCCTATCACCAGTACTCAAGATAAAAAAACCCCCAAACACCACCAAAAAAAAAGCACTCAAAAAATAAATGGCTATAACCACAAAGAAATTAAGTGAAATGTTCTAGTGTCCGGAGTGGTGGTCGGCGATATCCACCCTCACCGGAATGGCCATGACGTTCTCAAAATAAAAATCCCCCCAAATCACATACCTAATAAAGGGTTATTTAATATAATTCACTATTGATGTCTTTTTCATAATTGGTAGATCAGGAGTATAAAAAGCTTCATGGTTTTAGTTGTACGACACTGCAATTTTCAGGGCATATCTTATACAACAATGAGCGAGATGTGAGAGTGAGATATATATGCAGACGAACAATGGACACAGCGTGAAGGGTCAAATCTATAGATAATATGTCGGTGTTTTGCCTTGTCAGCTTAATTAAAGTGTTGCCACTTTCTAGGTAGCATAAGCGGCTTTGAAACGCGTGGATTGGATGGCCTGCATATAGATGGGTTTCCAAATGTAAACATCATGAATATATGTGCTGATACGTGTGGTAGATTGTGATGATCTTCCTATACCAAGAAATGTGAGGGTGAGGCGGATGTTGAGGTGCGAACGAATTCCACAAAATGTTCATGTAGTAAAGTGATAATGGCGACGTCAGGAGAGTTTGTGTAGTGAAAGACTGCGATGTTAAATTAGTGTACAACAACATACTATTGACCGTCTATTTCGATGAACAACGAGACTTTGGTGTCTCAATGAGGTGTGTGTTTGAGAATATTGATACGATTTTTTGGATAAAGCCTCTGTACCGAGCACTGGTGGCATGTACTACTGTTGAGAGTGGTGGTATCTATAAGTACGTAGGATGTTAGTGGTTGTGGGTGAGGGGTGAGATGGGTAACACAGACTTGGAGTTCTGTATCATTGTAGACTTGGGGGTAACTAAGTATAGGTGTGCTAGAGCAATCAGCATTGATGGACATTAAGTTATCCAGCCTAAAATTAACGCGATGTTTCACACCAAATATGGATGAAATCCATCCAAAGATGAAGGAGGAGTAGGATTTTAAAGCTAAAATTAAGAAAATTTGCCCTTTTGGGGCCCCACCCCTCAGCCCCTAGGGGTCGGACCAGGCTGATTTATATAAAATATGATGGTCCTTCCCTATTAAAGTTTCACACCAATTATGAATGAAATCAACCCAAGGATGAAGGAGGAGTAGGATTTTAAAGCTAAATTTAAGAAAATTTCCCCATTTGGGGCCTCACCCCTCAGCCCCTTGGGGTCGGACCAGATTCATTTATATAAAATATGATTGTCCTTCTCCAATGATGTTTCAAACCAAATATGGATGAAATCCATAGAAGGACAAAGGAGGAGTAGGCTTTTGTATAAATAGTGTTACGCACGACACACGGCGCACGGCGGACGGCGCACGATGACGGACAAAACAAGATGACAATAGGTCATCCTGACCTTTGGTCAGATGACCTAAAAATGCCTTTGGGACTGATACACAAGTGCAACTTATCAGCCGGAAAATATGGTTGTGGGTGTTAGGTGACAAAGCCAAACACTCTAACTATACAGGTGAGACTACAAACACATCAAATAAATGACAAACACATTACATGTTGAGTAAATTTTATTATAGATGATAGAATATTAGCATCTGTTGAATATCTAGTACACTGTATATAAAATAAATGTATGAATTAAAAATATAGTATGAATAGACTTTAAAAAGCACATCATATAAGATGACATAACAACATTACCATATATAACTTTATAGATAATGTTGATAACAACAATAGGTTTTTATGGCAATAAACAAAACAACACCTGTAAATACACAAGGTTTTACATTGCTTGTAATGGAAATTCATACTAAGTTTGTAGAATTGAGCAAAGAAGCAATGTAATGATATGACATTACATCACCTGACAGAATACTGGATTTTGATTGGCTACACACATAGCTACTATTTGCAGTAGTGCCCAGGCAAGCGGGCACTATTGAAGTGGCGCGAAATGGAACGTGAATGTATTGTGACGTAACCATTACATGACGTCATTATAAAGTTGCGCTTCGACCAAGACTTCAAGATGGCGGACAGGCTGTTATGTGCAGGGATAGGAGCAAATATTGCTTTTCTACAAAAGACAGTTAATCATGTTCTATATTGATCTATTTTTAAATCTTCGTGAAGCTGAAACCCATTTTATAGAATCACAGATTTCTGCGACAATTCATATGTTGTACTTTTAATGTGACAACGTGGTGTGGAAATGAAAATAGCATTGCGAGGTGTCGCCTGACGTGCTTCTGTTACGATGACAAGAAAATGGGTCTCATGTGAGGGTGATGTACTAAACCCATGATTGGCCTGGTTGAGAGGGCACCATTGCCTCATAGTATTGTCTTTTGATGGAATAGTGCCCTTGCCTTTGGCTCCGGCACCATTCCATCCCTCGACAATACTATGAGGCAATAGTGCCCTATCAACCAGGCCATTATAGATAAAAAGTTCCTACTGATAAACATCAGCCCCACTAACCGATACTTTGGTAGAAGGAACATTGTTTTATTTCCTCAAGAATATTTTATACGGAGATAAATTAACAAGAGGCCCATGGGCCTTAACGGTCATCTGACTCATGGCTCAAAACAACAAAGTCACAGTACAAAGTAGAGGTTAACAATTAAAATAAACAATACAAGGAACTCCTTAGTTGAATGTGTAAGTTTCTGAAATAAGTAAATGCCATTTGTTGAACAAACTTGGTAACCCTTCTCCATATATGGTTGTAACCCATTCAAGGATTAATATAAGGAGTAAGATTTTAAAGCCATATTTAAGCAAAGCTCCCATTTTGGACCTCCACCGTACTACCCCCATGGGTCTTAGCTCGGTCCTTTATAAAATATGATTGTCCTCACCTAAAGTTCTCCCTTCTGAATCAATTAAAACCCATATACCAGTAGACCAATTTTCATTGAGATATCGGAGACTGAACCTGAACACAGGAAGTGGGCCAGCGGCCATCTTGGAATACCAAAACATTTACGAAAATGTTTGCATGTTATTCAGCATATATTAAAACCCCTATAGAACAATTTTCATTGAGATCGGAGACTGAACCCAAACAAAGGAAGTGGGCCAGCGGCCATCTTGGAATACCAAAATATTTACGAAAATGTTTGCATGTTGTTCGCATCAATTATAACCCCTATAGACCAATTTTCATTGAGATCAGAGACTGAAACCTTAAAACAGGAAGTGGGCCAGTGGCCATCTTGGAATACCAAAATCTCTACGAAAATGTTTGAATGTTGTTCGGCATCAATTAAAACCCCTATAGACCAATTTTCATTGAGATCGGAGACCGAAACCTGAAAACAGGAAGTGGGCCAGCTAAAAATAAGAAAATTTGCCCTTTTGGGGCCCACACCTCAGCCTCTAGGGGCTGGACCAGACTCATTTATATAAAATATGATTGTCCTTTCTCAATGATGTTTCACACCAAATATGGATGAAATTCATCCAAGGATGAAGGAGGAGTAGGATTTTAAAGCTAAATTTAAGAAAATTTCCCCATTTGGGGCCCCACCCCTCAGCCCCTAGGGGTCAGACCAGGCTCATTTATATAAAATATGATTCTCCTTCCCCAATGATGTTTAACACCAAATATAGATGAAATCCATCCATGGATGAAGGAGTAGTAGGATTTTAAAGCTAAAATTAAGAAAATTTCCCCTTTTGGGGCCCACCCCTCAGCTCCTAGGGGTCGGACCAGGCTCATTTATATAAAATATGATTGTCCTTCCCAAATGATATTTTACACCAAATATGGATGAAATCCATCCAAGGATGAAGGAGGAGTAGGATTTTAAAGCTAAAATTAAGAAAATTTGCCCTTTTGGGGCCCTGCCCCTCTGACCCTAGGGGTCGGACCATGCTCATTTACATAAAATACAATTGCCCTTCCCCAATGATGTTTCACACCAAATATGGATGAAATCATCCCAAGGATGAAGGAGGAGTAGGATTTTAAAGCGTAAAATAAGAAAATTTGCCCTTTTGGGGCCCCACCCCTCAGCCCCTAGGGGTCGGACCAGGCTCATTTATATAAAATATGATTGTCCTTCCCCAATGATGTTTCAAACCAAATATGGATGAAATCCATCAAAGGATGAAGGAGGAGTAGGCTTTCGTATACATAGTCTTACGCACGGCGGACGGCGCACAGCGACGGACAAAACATGATGACAATAGGTCATCCTGACCTTTGGTCAGATGACCTTAAAATGTATAAAGCATCATCTGGCTTTTTATTTCAGAAATTTATTTACTATGCAATTATCGACCTATTTTCAGGTGGATACGGTGAGTTATCAACCCGAGTAAGTGATATATCCCGAGGCCAGAGGCCAAGGGTTATATAATTTTCGAGGGTTGATAACTCACCGTATCCACCTGAAAATAGTTTGATAACTGTTTTATTATATGACGCTTGCATGATATTAACCCGGCTCTTCAAAAAGACTTTTAAAACAACAAAAAACAGGATGATATTTGCAATCTTTCAGTTTACAAAAGTAGTGACATGTAGTATATGGTAAATATCCAAATGCTTCTTGCTAACAGGGTAGACTGTTAGAACCGGAATATTTTATCAACTGCAGCCCGTCTGGCATTCTTGAACGTTTTCCATAAATTAAAGTTTGCAATTGATCACCGTTGATCGCAGTAAACTTGCTGCCTTCCGCCACATCTGTTTCCGACTATAATAATGACGTCACAATAGATTTTCCCGACGTCATTGAATGAGGGAAACTCCCGTTACGCTATATTTGGGTATGACTCGACATCAAAGGTGATTATGACGTCACTTCTCAAGGGAGTTTTCCTCGATCTATTTTTGACACAGGTTACTGGACTCACGAGAGGTATCTGGACTGAGTCCAGTAACATTGCGTGCTTTTCGCCGCCAATTTTGGGGTTGATATCACAATTGATGAATAATTCTGAGAAACGTATGGGCCAATCAAAATACAGCAAAAGCACCAGTCATATAACAAAATGTATATTCATTATAAATTATCCATACATGTATATTATGCATTTTGATATGTAATACAATATTTCATTCTATATGATTTTCTTATAATACCAACATGAAACATTCACAAAACAGTTGAGCAGTTGAACAGTAAAGAGCTCACAGTCTGGTGTCAGGGCCAGAGTAACTCAGGCTACACCACACATCTATATGTTATAGAGCTCACAGTCTGGTGTCGGGGCCAGAGTAACTCAGGCTACACCAGACATCTATCTGTTATAGACTTCAAAGTCTGGTGTCGAGGCCAGAGTAACTCAGGCTACACCACACATCTATCTGTTATAGAGTTCAAAGTCTGGTGTCAAGGCCAGAGTAACTCAGGCTACACCAGACATATATCTGTTAGAGAGCTCACAGTCTGGTGTCAGGGCCAGAGTAACTCAGGCTACACCAGACATATATCTGTTAGAGAGCTCACAGTCTGATGTCGAGGCCAGAGTAACTTAGGCTATACCAGACATCTATCTGTTAAAGAGATCACAGTCTGGTGTCGGGGCCAGAGTAATTCAGGCTACACCAGACATATATCTGTTATAGAGCTCACAGCCTGGTGTCGGGGCCAGAGTAATTCAGGCTACACAAGACATCTAGAGGAAATCTTTTATACTGATAGTGGCAGGGACATCTTTTACAGTAATGACATAAAATTTATAACACATATTCAGTGTTATATAGAAATGTTAAACAAGGAACGGCACATTCAAACAATTTAAACTCTGGAATGTTACATATGTTTGGTTAATACATAAAACTACAATCAAACCTTTGGTACTATACACTTAACAAATCTTACCAAAGTAACTATTAAAAATCATTGTAACCATACCAACATAGATAACATTGTAATACTAAACGGATGTTCCTCTATACTTCAGAAACCTGGTAATATAGTGTCACATCATTTCCGTGTGCTGAAAATCTGGGATATGAAAAACTTAAACCTATATTCCTTAATATGACCCCTCCAAACATTTATTTCTAGCGGAGGGAGTGGGGGTTTATTGCAAGTATGCCATAAGGAGGGGGGGCTTATTACCAGTATACCTTAGGAAGGGGGGCTTATTGCTAGTATACTGTAGGTTCCTACTACCACTCTCTCCCCTCCTAACAAAAGGAAATAACATACTACCGGTTCCTACTACCACTATCTCCCCTCCTAACAAAAGGAAATAACGTACTACCGGTTCTTACTACCACTCTCTCCCCTCCTAACAAAAGGAAATAACATACCACCGGTTCTTACTACCACTCTCTCCCCTCCTAACAAGAGGAAATAACATACCACTGGTTCCTACTACCACTCTCTCCCCTCCTAACAAAAGGAAATAACATACCACTGGTTCCTACTACCACTCTCTCCCCTCCTAACAAAAGGAAATAACATACCACTGGTTCTTACTACCACTCTCCCCTCCTAACAAAAGGAAATAACATACCACCGGTTCCTACTACCACTCTCTCCCCTCCTAACAAAAGGAATTAAAAAATAACTATCATCTTATATTATGACAAGACTCTGAGTAAATAGTCAACAGTGAACCGATATCTATACTATGTAACATATGTAACAAGAGATCCCAGAGGGATCTTGGCGCCCACCAAAGAATGATCTATGTCTACACACAATGGAAAGAGGGATTTTTTCTCTGCTTTTCAAACTTTGACTACATCCTACATATAAAATTTGTGACAGATCGCTTCAGTACTTCAAGAGAAATAGCGGAAACAAACTTCATTTATCAAAATACAAGATGGCGGCCTGTCTGCCATCTTGTTTACCAAATGGTCCCAAAATGTAATAAGCACAACTAGGGTCCTAGGGCAACCTGCACATGAAATTTGGGACAGATACCCTTTTCACTTTCTGAGAAATAGCTATAACAATCTTCAACTATAAAAAATACAAGATGGCGGCCTGTTGGCCATCTTGTTCATCGATCAGTCCCAAAATGCAATATGCACAACTAGGGCCCTAGGGGAACCTGCATGTAAAATTTGAGACTGGTCCCTTCAATACCATTTGAGAAATAGTGGTAACAAGAATTGTTACACAGACAGAAGACTGAAGGACGGACAGACCATGGACCACAGGCCACAGGCCACAGGCAAAAGGCAATTTGACCACGGACGAAAGGCGATTAGAATAGCCCACCATCTTATGATGGTGGGCTAAAAATACATATTTAAATAGGGGATAAAATGAATACCTGAAGCCTTACTTCACCATTGTACACACTAGCACATTAAAACATCTATGTGAACACAAAGTAACATTTGATAGATATCAGACTGACACAACCAAAATATGCAACTATGAAAACTTTCAATCATATCAATATTATACAATCTTAAAAGCATTAAGAGCCAAGGAATATTAATTTGACAACCTTATTTGTACATTTATCAACTTCACATTTTTTCGTTTTTCTCAAAAAAAAACTTGAAGATTTGACCAAACCATTTCTATTCACCACTGGAACTCTTGTATACCAGGTACATTTACCTCAGCAGTATAATCAAATAGTAACGGATGGTTACCAAGGTTACCTGACCTTGGCAACCATTATTCAGCTGTCGACACTGTTCTTTTAAGTCCTTAGTTCAGATCTTTACTCGTCGGCCACATCAGGACCAGCTGATGTTGATCTCCTGCAAGAGGTTCTGAATATTCCTAATGCATGAGTGAATTTTTCATGTAACTTCCTTCTAATAAGACTTTCTGGTAAGTTTTAAAACGTTACAGACACATATACATATATATATTAGAAAACTTCAGTCCATTAGTAAGTTGTGTTTCAGAGCTGGGTCTATCCTCGTCTGATCAATGTAGTAATGCCATAGAGATTCTCCTTAAGGGCTGACCATGTACACTACTTGGCTGGAGTCCTGTACGGCCAGAGTGATGACCACAGGTCAGTTATCCAAACACTGACCATTCAGCGAGTACTTCTTCAGACACATGCGGTGGAGCTTGTTTGGTATGCCATTACAGAACACCTCTGTGGAAGAGAACAAACATAAGGAAACAATGTAAAGAGTCTATCATGTCAAGATAGGGAAGACTCGGTTACCATTGTTTTATTCATAAGACAATCATCTCATTAATATCGATGGCTATTTTAACTTTTTGTTTCCATGTAGTAGCTATTGGCTACCTCACTGACTCTCTTCGCATACCCTATAACCCCAATTAGACAAATTCAAACACCCCCCCCCCTAGGGTAAGGTGGATAAATGTTTTGCATATACAAACAGTACAGACAGTAAACTCAACATATAATGAAATACTTTACCATGCCGTAATATTAAGAATATCTGTGTTTGATATGTTTATAGGCCAAACAATTATAATCAGAATCTATAGGTCCATTCGATTTAGTTATATAAGGAATTCACTATACTAAGCAATGGTACTTTACTTTATAAGAACTTCCTACATTATTTTTAAATGACAATGTTTATTATTGTACAAGTAATTTTAACATCAGAAACAGCAGTTAAGGACCTATATAGTACTACATAAGTTAGAAATGTCTAGACATGCATATGGCGGTATCTCCATGATAAATACAGACCATTTTTATCTCCTGAAGTGTCATAAGATTTCTCAAGCTCCTTCTTCCTAACACATGTCTCAACCAATGCATCCATGAAAGTAGCCTGCAGAGACAGGAAAATTTACTTTTATGGAACAAAAGGAATACACACAGGAATGCTTTATCTTTCCCATCTGATAAAAACCATCTATTTAAGGTTTAAACACCATATGGACATCTTCAGAAATCAACAACTACTTTACATTGGTCAATGAGAAACACTAAACCTACCTGCTTAGAGTAAATCTGTAGGACTCGAGTGGACTGGTCCTCCTTAATCAGAAACTGGACATACAGAGTTGGCATCTTACCGCGATCCTGATGACCTTGTAAATCCCAGGATAACTGTTCATATGGCACAGTAAGTAATACTTCCTGGGAAAGAACACACTCCAGTTCAGTTTTTAGTTTAACGGACAACTCATATTGATGTTAAATTAATCCAAGGCTACCAGAGTTATCTGGTAGACATGGATTAACATAACATCAATATGTCCTTAAACAGAAGAGAAGGTGTGGTACTATAGAGGAGGTGTGGTACTATAGAGGGGTTGTGGTACTATAGAGGTGGTGTGGTACTATAGAGGAGGTGTGGTACTATAGAGGAGGTGTGGTACTATAGAGGAGAAGGTGTGGTACTGTAGAGAAGGTGTGGTACTATAGAGGAGAATGTGTGGTACTATAGGGAAGGTGTGGTACTGTAGAGGTGGTGTGGTACTATAGAGGAGGTGTGTTACTTTAGAGGAGGTGTGGTACTATAGAGGAGGTGTGAACTATAGAGGGGTTGTGGTACTATAGAGGAGAAGGTGTGGTACTTCAGAGGAGGTGTGGTACTATAGAGGTGAAGGTGTGGTACTGTAGAGAAGGTGTGTTACTATAGAGGAGGTGTGTTACTATAGAGGAGGTGTAATACAATAGAGGAGATGTGGTACTATAGAGAAGGTGTGGTATTATAGAGAAGGTGTGGTACTATAGAGGGGGTGTGGTACTATAGAGGTGTGGTACTATAGAGGAGGTGTGGTACAATAGAGGTGTGGTACTATAGAGGAGGTGTGTTACTATAGAGGAGGTGTGGTACAATAGAGGAGATGTGGTACTATAGAGAAGGTGTGGTACTATAGAGAAGGTGTGTTACTATAGAGGAGGTGTCTTACTATAGAGGAGGTGTGTTACTATAGAGGAGGTGTGGTACTATAGAGGAGAAGGTGTGGTACTATAGGGAAGGTGTGGTACTATAGAGGAGGTGTGGTACTATAGAGGAGAAGGTGTGGTACTATAGAGATGGTGTGGTACTATAATGGAGAAGGTGTGGTACTATAGGGAAGGTGTGGTACAATAGAGGAGGTGTGGTACTATAGAGGAGAAGGTGTGGTACTATAGAGAATGTGTGGTACTATAGGGAATGTGTGGTACTATAGAGGAGGTGTGGTACTATAGAGGGGTTGTGGTACTATAGAGGAGGTGTGGTACTATAGAGGAGATGTGGTACTATAGAGGGGTTGTAGTACTATAGAGAAGGTGTGGTACTATAGCGGAGGTGTGGTACTATAGAGGTGGTGTGGTACAATAGAGGTGGTGTGGTACTATAGAGGAGGTGTGGTACTATAGAGGAGGTGTGGTACTATAAAGGAGAAGGTGTAGTACTATAGAGAAGGTGTGGTACTATAGAGGAGAAGGTGTGGCACTATAAAGGAGAAGGTGTAGTACTATAGAGAAGGTGTGGTACTATAGAGGAGGTGTGGTACTATAGAGGAGAAGGTGTGGTACTATAGAGGAGGCGTGGTACTATAGAGGAGGTGTGGTACTATAGAAAAGGTGTGGTACTATAGAGGTCATACATTAATGAGTTTACCTTTTCGTGATCGTCAATTACACAAAGTCCTTCTGTGTTAATGGTGATGGTGACGTCTCTTTCTGGGAATCCTTGTGCTAGAGATCTATTGACCATGTTACTAAAACCACCGGTCGGCTTCTGTAGGATAGCATCAAAGAAAGCACACCTGTCAATTAAACAAAAATGCTTTTTATCTTATTTAGACATTGTAGAAACATGAATAGCTATATACCAGGATCAAATAACACAAAAAATTAAAGAACCTTTGCAAGAAATTCCAAGGATTTTTGATATCCACAAATGAATGGCCTAATATCAAATAAAAAAAGGTCAATCTGTTTTCCCTAAGCCTTTTTTTCTTTTGAAATAATCTTATTGGTACCTACCTGTTGGTGTGAATTCCTTTTGTACTTACCCATAAAATGGATATTTAGCACAGATAGCGAGATATTGACAGTACAGTTGTTGTTTCGTCATTTCCCCTGTACTGTTGAATGCTAATTGGTGAGCTTCTAATAGCCGCTCAGCGGTGACTGGTTTCCGTCCATGTAGCTTCTTATTCTTGCAAAGATATTTTGGATAGTAGTTCTTCATATCATCCCTATAAAACAATATACATTATGATAATATTGTGTCAACATTCAATGAATTATGAAAATATTCTCTTATAGCAGCTGTGGTGGCCATCATGGATTCCTGATCAACCCGAAAAATAACATCACTTTATCGGGACCATGTCAGGATCATTTCATACACTGTGACGGCCTTCTTGGATTTCGAATTGACCCGAAAAATAACAAACACTTTGTCTGTACCATGTCAGGATCATTTCATGCAAGTTTCAGCCAAATTGCACCGGTAGAACTTGAGAAGAAGTTCAATGAAAATGTGTTTTCAAGATGGCGGCTGTGGCGGCCTTCTTGGATTTTCGGATCGACCAGAAAAATAACAACACTTTGTCAGGATCATTTCATGCAAGTTTCAGCCAAATCGCATAGGTAGAACTTGAAAAGAAGTTCAAAATGTGTTTTCAAGATGGCGGCTGTGACGGCCAACTTGGATTTTGGATTGATCCGAAAAATAACAACACTTTGTCGGGACCATGTCAGTATAATTTCATGCAAGTTTCAGCCAAATCGCACAGGTAGAACTTGAAAAGAAGTTCAAAATGTGTTTTCAAGATGGCGGCTGTGACAGCCAACTTGGATTTTGGATTGACCCAAAAAATAACAACACTTTGTCGGGACCATGTCAGTATAATTTATGCAAGTTTCAGCCAAATTGCAATGGTAGAACTTGAGAAGAAGTTCAAAATATGAAAAGTTTACGCCTTCAGGTCAGATGACCTAAAAATATGCATTGTTTTCTTCATATGAAATTGCTGAATTCATGTTTGTGTTGGGTATTTTGATTCCATCCACTGCTTTGTCTCAGGTCACTAACTGTCCATTAAGTGAAAAAAACTATCCATTAAGTTGTAACTTATTGGACAGTTAGTGATCACCAAAGTACTTTCATTCAGATATTGGACTGATTACACAAAGGAGGATATCACATCTATGTTTTAAGACAGAATGTACCACTGTTTCTAATTGCGTAAGATATGGATATAGGTGAGATAGATGCTATTTTCATTCTATTTTCAAAAACTTTGCAAAAACAACGAGAAAAATTTACATATACATGCAGTCCATAGTTTAAGGACTAAAACCAACCTGTACGCATCAAGTTTTCGACTAAACGGTCCTTTTTCCATGAGGGCTTGGATTCCAGCTAGTTGGTCATAATCAGCATCAGACACAAGGTAACGGCCATTTATAATATTATACTGTGCCTCGTGGTATAGTAGGCACATCGCTTCCTCTGTAGAGGACGTCCATAACTGGAATAGAGAACATAACATCAAATAGAGAATATAACATCAAATATAACATCAAATAGAGAATTTAACATCAAATAGAGAATATAACATCAAATAGAGAATGTAAAATCAAATAGAGAATATAACATCTAATAGAGAATATAACATCAAATAGAGAATATAACATCATATATAGCTAGTCATCAAATAGAGAATATAACATCAAATATAACTAGTCATCAAATAGAGAATATAACATCAAATATAACTAGTCATCAAATAGAGAATATAACATCAGATATAACATCAAATAGAGAATATAACATCAAATATAGCAAGTCATCAAATAGAGAATATAACATCAAATATAACTAGTCATCAAATAGAGAATATAACACAAAATATAGCTAGCCATCAAATAGAGAATATAACATCAAATAGAGAATTTAACATCAGATATAACATCTAATAGAGAATATAACATCAGATAGAGAATATAACATCAAATAGAGAATGTAACATCAGATATAACACCTAATAGAGATAATTACATAATTTGTTTACACCAATCTATATATTAAGAAATATAATATTTTCAACTATTACACCGACCGTTCAATAAAACCTTGTTATATTGCACGGTTCGAAGTTATATTGCACGCTTCCATGGAAACGTTATATTGCACGGTTCGAGATGTTATATTGCACGGCTTTAGGAGCACCTCGTTATTGTTGTCTAGTTTTGTAGGAATTGCGAGTAACAGTGAGTTACGTTATTACGACGTCACAAAGGTTCACACTCAATTTCGCGCTGGATTTATAGATCTCGAATCAAGCACGCCATGTAGACGTTTACTGTACAGAGTAAAGGATGGACACGATGAATGTATTAGATCAAAAGGCTGCAAGCAGGTCTAATAATGTGAAAACAGACAATAAGACATCCAAACCGGTGTTACAACGTGACGTACGTGGGCTATACGTCAATCTTCAATAGGATATTAAGTTTTTTTCCGTACGGTACGGTGTTGATGATTTTGTTAAGTGATTGTCGCATTCGTTTTATAAAAAAAAATATTCAACTGAAAAACTGGTGATTATGTAATAAAACAAATATTCCATGGTTACTGTGCTCTAGTATTTTAATACAAATATTTCATTGGTTATTGTGCTTTAGTTCATAATATTTACCCTCGGTGATGGTAATCAACAAACGAGGCCAAAGGCCGAGTGCAATATAACATTTGTTGATTACCATCACCTCGGGTTAAATATTATGAACTAGAGCACAGTAACCCATGAAATATTTGTATAATATAACATCAAATATAACATCTAATAGAGAATATAACATCAAATATAACATCAAATAGACAATATAACATCAAATACAGAATATGAAAACAAATACAGAAATCAACATCAAATAGACATAAATGTAAATCACCTTTGTATCTACTATACAAGGATTCCAGGACTTGAATAAATAATTAAACATGACTTTTGTTCTGATCACTGGTGAACAGGTACTTACGATCTTCTCCTCCCGCAATGAGAGAAACACATTCCTCTGGAACATCACCACCGGTTCATCTAAAACACAGGGTAAGTAGAACACTTCAACACTACATTACCTGTAGGCAATTTCACTTGTTCATAGACAAGTTAATTAACAATCAAAGTTATCTTTGGTTAACAGTCCCAACTTTTCTGGACATGTGGAGAAATTTTTTTGTCTTGTACTTCATATAATCTGGCTTTCCTGAAGTTGTCCTCACTCTCAAATTTGAATCCTAAAGTTGTCCTCACTCTCATATTTGAGATCCTAAAGTTGTTCTCACCTTCACATTTGAATCCTAAAGTTGTCCTCACTCTCACATTTGAATCCTGAAGTTGTCCTCACTCTCAAATTTGAATCCTAAAGTTGTCCTCACTCTCATATTTGAGATCCTAAAGTTGTTCTCACCCTCACATTTGAAATCCTAAAATTGTCCTCACTCTCACATTTGAAATCCTAAAGTTGTCCTCACTCCCACATTTGAAATCCTAAAGTTGTCCTCACTCTCACATTTGAAATCCCTTAACTGTTTTCACCCTCACATTTGAAATCCTTAAGTTGTTTTCACACTCATATTTGAAATCCTAAAGTTGTTTTCACCCTCATATTTGAAATCCTAAAGTTGTCCTCACTCTAACATTTGAAATACCTAAGTTGTCCTCATTCTCACATTTGAAATCCTAAAATTGTCCTCACTCTCACATTTGAAATCCTTAAGTTGTCCTCACCCTCACATTTGAAATCCTAAAATTGTTCTCACCCTCACATTTGAAAAATCCTACAGTTGTCCTCACCCACACATTTGAAATCCTAAAGTTGTTCTCACCCTCACATTTGAAATCCTAAAATTGTCCTCACTCTCACATTTTAAATCCTAAAGTTGTCCTCACTCTCAAATTTGAGATCCTAAAGTTGTTTTTTCCTCTCATTTGAATCCTAAAGTTGTCCTCACTCTCACATTTGAAATCCTAAAGTTGTCCTCACCTTCACATTTGAAATCCTTAAGTTGTTTTCACCCTCATATTTGAAATCCTAAAATTGTCCTCACTCACAATTTGAAATCCTAAAGTTGATCCTAAAGTTGTCCTCACCCTCATATTTGAAATCCTAAAGTTGTCCTCACTCTCACATTTGAAATCCTAAAGTTATTCTCACCCTCACATTTTAAATCCTTAAGTTGTTCTTATCCTCTCATTTGAATCCTAAAGTTGTCCTCACTCTCACATTTGAAATCCTAAAGTTGTCCTCACTCTCACATTTGTAATCCAAAAGTTGTTCTCACCTTCACATTTGAAATCCTAAAGTTATTCTCATCCTGACATTTGAAATCCTAAAGTTGTCCTCACTCTAACATTTGAAATCCCTAAACTGTATTCACCCTCACATTTGAAATCCTTAAGTTGTTTTCACCCTCATATTTGAAATCCGTAAGTTGTTTTCACCCTCATATTTGAAATCTTAAAATTGTCCTCACTCTAACATTTGAAATCCTAAAGTTGTCCTCACCCTCACATTTGAAACCCTAAAGTTGTCCTAACCCTCATATTTGAAATCCTAAAGTTTTCCTCACTCTCACATTTGAAATCCTAAAGTTATTCTCACCCTCACATTTTAAATCCTTAAATTGTTTTTACCCTCACATTTGAAATCCTAAAATTGTCCTCACTCTCACATTTGAAATCCTAAAGTTGTCCTCACTCTCATATTTGAAATCCCCTAACTGTTTTCACCCTCACATTTGAAATCCTTAAGTTGTTTTCACCCTCATATTTGAAATCCTAAAGTTGTTTTCACCCTCATATTTGAAATCCTAAAGTTGTCCTCACTCTAACATTTGAAATCCCTAAGTTGTCCTCATTCTCACATTTGAAATCCTAAAATTGTGCTCACTTTCACATTTGAAATCCTAAAGTTGTCCTCACTCTCACATTTGAAATCCCTAAACTGTTTTCACCCTCACATTTGAAATCCTTAAGTTGTTTTCAAACTCATATTTGAAATCCTAAAGGTCAAATGTGAGGGTGAGGACAACTTTAGGATTTCAAATGTTAGAGTGAGGACAATTTTAAGATTTCAAATATGAGGGTAAAACCACTTTCGGATTTCAAATATGAGGGTGAAAACAGTTTAGGGATTTCAAATAAAATTGTCCTCACCCTCATATCTGCAATCCCAAAGTTGTCCTTACTCTCACATTTGAAATCCTTAAGTTGTCCTCACTCTCAAATTTGAAATCCTTAAGTTGTCCTCACCCTCACATTTGAAATCCTTAAATTGTTCTCACCCTCACATTTGAAAAATCCCACAGTTGTCCTCACCCACACATTTGAAATCCTAAAGTTGTTCTCACCCTCACATTTGAAATCCTAAAATTGTCCTCACTCTCAAACTTGAGATCCTAAAGTTGTTTTATCCTCTCATTTGAATCCTTAAGTTGTCCTCACTCTCACATTTGAAATCCTAAAGTTGTCCTCACCTTCACATTTGAAATCCTTAAGTTGTTTTCACCCTCATATCTGAAATCCTAAAATTGTCCTCATTCTAACATTTGAAATCCTAAAGTTGTCCTTACCCTCACATTTGAAACCCTAAAATTGTCCTCACCCTCATATTTGAAATCCTAAAGTTGTCCTCACATTCACATTTGAAATCCTAAAGTTGTCCTCAACTTCACATTTGAAATCCTTAAGTTGTTTTCACCCTCATATTTGAAATCCTAAAATTGTCCTCACTCACATATTTGAAATCCTAAAGTTGTTCTCACCCTTACATTTGAAATCCTAAAATTGTCCTCATTCTAACATTTGAAATCCTAAAGTTGTTCTCACCCTCACATTTGAAACCCTAAAATTGTCCTCACCCTCATATTTGAAATCCTAAAGTTGTCCTCACTCTCACATTTGAAATCCTAAAGTTGTCCTCACCCTCACATTTGAAATCCTTAAGTTGTTTTCACCCTCATATTTGAAATCCTAAAATTGTCCTCACTCACACATTTGAAATCCTAAAGTTGTTCTCACCCTTACATTTGAAATCCTAAAATTGTCCTCACTCTAACATTTGAAATCCTAAAGTTGTCCTCACCCTCACATTTGAAACCCTAAAGTTGTCCTCACCCTCATATTTGAAATCCTAAAGTTGTCCTCACACTCACATTTGAAATCCTTAAGTTGTTCTCACCCTCACATTTGAAATCCTAAAGTTATTCTCACCCTCACATTTTAAATCCTTAAGTTGTTCTTATCCTCTCATTTGAATCCTAAAGTTGTCCTCACTCTCACATTTGAAATCCTAAAGTTGTCCTCACTCTCACATTTGTAATCCTAAAGTTGTTCTCACCTTCACATTTGAAATCCTAAAGTTATTCTCATCCTGACATTTGAAATCCTAAAGTTGTCCTCACTCTTACATTTGAAATCCCTAAACTGTTTTCACCCTCACATTTGAAATCCTTAAGTTGATTTCACCCTCATATTTGAAATCCGTAAGTTGTTTTCACCCTCATATTTGAAATCTTAAAATTGTCCTCACTTTAACATTTGAAATCCTAAAGTTGTCCTCACTCTCACATTTGAAATCCTAAAGTTATTCTCACCCTCACATTTTAAATCCTTAAGTTGTTCTTATCACATTTGAAATCCTAAAGTTGTCCTCGCTCTCACATTTGAGATCCTAAAGTTGAAATCCTTAAGTTGTTTTCACCCTCATATTTGAAATCCTAAAGTTGTTTTCACCCTCATATTTGAAATCCTAAAGTTGTCCTCACTCTAACATTTGAAATCCTTAAGTTGTTCTCACCCTCACATTTGAAATACTAAAATTGTCCTCACTCTCACATTTTAAATCCTAAAGTTGTCCTCACTCTCAAATTTGAGATCCTAAAGTTGTTTTATCCTCTCATTTGAATCCTAGTTGTCTTCACTCTCACATTTGAAATCCTAAAGTTCTCCTCACCTTCACATTTGAAATCGTTAAGTTGTTCTCACCCTCACATTTGAAATCCTAAAATTGTCCTCACTCACACATTTGAAATCCTAAAGTTGTCCTCACCCTCACATTTGAAATCCTAAAGTTGTCCTCACCCTCATATTTGAAATCCTAAAGTTGTCCTCACTCTCACATTTGAAATCCTAAAGTTTTCTCACCCTCACATTTTAAATCCTTAAGTTGTTCTTATCCTCTCATTTGAATCCTAAAGTTGTCCTCACTCTCACATTTGTAATCCAGAAGTTGTTCTCACCTTCACATTTGAAATCCTAAAGTTATTCTCATCCTTCCATTTGAAATCCTAAAGTTGTCCTCACTCTAACATTTGAAATCCCTAAACTGTTTTCACCCTCACATTTGAAATCCTTAAGTTGTTTTCACCCTCATATTTGAAATCCTAAAGTTGTTCTCACCCTCATATTTGAAATCCTAAAGTTGTCCTCACTCTAACATTTGAAATCCTTAAGTTGTTCTCACCCTCATATTTGAATCCTAAAATTGTCCTCACTCTCAAATTTGAGATCCTAAAGTTGTTTTATCCTCTCATTTGAATCCTAGTTGTCTTCACTCTCACATTTGAAATCCAAAAGTTGTCCTCACCCTCACATTTGAAATCCTTAAGTTGTTTTCAACCTCATATTTGAAATTCTAAAATTGTCCTCACTCACACATTTGAAATCCTAAAGTTGTTCTCACCCTTACATTTGAAATCCTAAAATTGTCCTCACTCTAACATTTGAAATCCCAAAGTTGTCCTCACTCTCACATTTGAAATCATTAAGTTGTCCTCACCCTCACATTTGAAATCCTTAAGTTGTCCTCAAACTCACATTTGAAATCCTACAGTTGTCCTCAACCACACATTTGAAATCCTAAAGTTGTTCTCACCCTAACATTTGAAATCCTAAAATTGTCCTCACTCTCACATTTGAAATCCTAAAGTTGTTCTCACCCTCATATTTTAAATCCTTAAGTTGTTCTTATCCTCTCATTTGAATCCTAAAGTTGTCCTCACTCTCACATTTGAAATCCTAAAGTTGTCCTCACTCTCACATTTGTAATCCTAAAGTTGTTCTCACCTTCACATTTGAAATCCTAAAGTTATTCTCACCCTGACATTTGAAATCCTAAAGTTGTCCTCACCCTCACATTTGAAACCCTAAAGTTATTCTCATCCTCTCACACCCTACAAACTAACCTCTGGCTATCAAATTCCTTGTACTGTCTGCATATTCCATACAAAATCTGTCCCAAAGTTGAGCAATCTCAAAAGGTTGGTGGTCATCTTTCAGTCTAAATTCTAAAGAAAAGAAAATATATGTACTTTCTATGTTGCTGAAATAATTGATTCTGACCTCTGGTAATGATATTCAACCTTGTAAATATGACAAATCAATTTAATAATTAATACAATGGCCTTAGTAAATATTTATCTCTTGAGTAGATACTGACACTTGAACACTGATGAAGTTTAAGATGTTTGCTGATTGAAATCAATCAGATTAGTAGATGTTACTGAAAATCTCAGACAATTTCTTTGAATATTCTTATATTCTAGTCTGAAGTCACCTTGTTTGACAGTACCAGGTAATTATCTTAGCAGTATTTAATATTTCTTGAAGAAACATTCCAAAACATGAAAACTTGTTTTACGCATTTGCCGTGACGAAATATATAATCCCATCATATAAATCATCATTTTATCGTAACAGAATGTGTCATTGACAATACATAGAGTACATTCTAACATGAATGTTTGGTATAAATTACCCAACAAAGGAGAGACCATCCACAGTGAGAAAATCTTGTTAGCATTTTCTGGTAGATTCCGTGTCTCTCTGATCTTCTCGAAAAGCTCCGAGACTTTGGCAAGGTGGCCATTGCCTTGTAGATCCAGATGTAGACCCGTCCTATCCCTCAGCCATATCACCATCTCAACAGCTATAATAATGTAACGCATGTTATAACCACAAAATAGTTTATCAGATATAGAACACTTAAACAAATTTTCATTTTGTTTTTACGATGTATAATGTTGTTAAGTTCATCTATCTTTGTTATTTCTGGACCATTTTGTTTTGTCCAAGATTAAGATTGTGTGCCTGCTATTGTGCGAGATTTCCACCAGATTTCCTTGACTGTGCTGACTATAATACATTACTCTGTGTGGTGATGCTTACTGTCTGCTCCTTCGAGGTCCCCATGATCGTGATCCGTTGGGAAAATAGGCGCCCTTACACTCTCTTCAGTTTCTGTGGTATACTAAAAAGATACATCACATCTGTTATTCTGAGAAAGAAAATATTACGGACAGTGTTCTCATCACTATTTAGTTGAGTTTATGTCAATAAAAAGCATTGCTACAACACATATATTGAGTTCAGACTAATATTGTGTCATTTAAATTATCTTTTTTTTCAAACTATAAGAAAAGACAAGGGTCCCAGCCACCCACTTCACATGTAACAGGAGAGGAGAAAATGTAGCGGCCAGACCGGGATTCGAGCCCAGAACCCTCCGAACACTAGCCGAGTGCTCTACCGACTGAGCTACCTGGTCACCGATGATCGACATTAAATTAATTCAGACATATAAAATTACCCATGAGTCTCAGTTAATTTTCCCTGGGGAGTAGGGTGTCAAGTTTGCCATAAATATATGATTAAACTAGAAAAAAAATTGAATATGTACTTTTCATTGGATAAGACTAGTATCACTAATTAAAGGGACAATTCAGTCTAAGAGAACATTAAAATTTGTATATATATCGGAAAAAAACCCAGTTCTTATGGAAATTAGATCAGTCAGTTTTACTGTGATATGCCTGAAAAGCCCATGGTGGTGACATGTGTGTAGATGTTCAAACTCGCTCGCTGTCCGCCATTACACATTGTGGTCGAACTTCTTGTATGCCGAACCCTGTCCCTTGCTCGCAGAGTAATGCAACTGTTGTCTAGAACTTTTCAAATCGTTCTGATAGTAGTATGTTTACCTTATTAGGTGAATTGTCCTGTCTAAAAATCATTTTATCACCTTCACAAGGGTTAGTAGTTTTTTTGTTTAACGTGCGTGACTTAGGCTCGGGTATTGGTACAGCGTCCATATTGTACTGCTGAATCGTATTGATCAACGATTTGATATTTCAACGATATTAATTAAAATACTTTTAATGTCGTGGATTTGTCAATGTTTTACGTTATATGTTTCATAAGAAATGTAGAACAATACATTTATGCTATATTTTGCTTCTTGGTTATGTAAAAGAATTAGCCTGAGTGAATTGTCCCTTTAAAATAAAGGTATTATATATTTATTTAAAACTAATGAACTTTATAGACATACTTTAATTATGATGTTTGGTAAGTTCTAAAAATGATATTAGTTTTTCAGTCGTGTTATGATAAAGTGCCAATCCTCTGTTTTGACAGTAACTAAACTTTTGAAAGTGAAAGTAGAGTGAACGTAACTATTACACGTTACTAACTTATCTTAACATGTAATCGGAAGCATACGCGGATAATATTTGATAAAGAAGTAAAACATATTGCCTCAAAGAAAGAAAATAGTCATTTAAACACCTTTATTACATCAATATCTTACTATAGACAGTTAAAGTTTTGTTATTACCTTTACTCCAGCCATCTTGGGTCATTCTAATACGGAAAAGGAGTCGATAGAACTTCCGCTCCTGCCACGCCCATTTACTTGTCGAAGTTATTCTAGACAGGTATGTACAACCAGAAACATATCTGGTACAACAAGCATTGAATAAATTTGATTATTAATCTCTTCTTCTACAATATTCTTGTTCAACCCTGCAGGGTGATTTTATTATCATTACGATGATAGTTATTTTTTTTTCGTTTGGGCGACGACCGTTTTCCTTTGATATCTGGCCGGCGCAGCCTTTGATGTAGCTTGCGGGTGCGAGGGTTACCGGTCTTACTTTCTGAAGCGGGGCCGTATTTCATGAGCTGTCGTACTTTTTAACGAAAATTTAAGACACATTTTCTAATTTTTTCCGTCCTTAAAGCAAGTTATAACGTTGTAAAATTAAAATAAACTTTACATTGGTGTTTCGTTTGACTTGATAAAGACAAGTATTTGTTGAGAAAAAACGGTTTTTATTCCCGGTTCATAGGCGTCTCGTGTGGTGTTAGTGTGTAAAGAGACAGTCACGAATCCTTCTCACTTATAAATCCTTGGTATTTTGTTGTTTCTGAAAAAAAAATAACTATCATCGTAATGATAATAAAATCACCCTGCAGGGTTGAACAAGAATATTGTAGAAGAAGAGATTAATAATCAAATTTATTCAATGCTTGTTGTACCAGATATGTTTCTGGTTGTACATACCTGTCTAGAATAACTTCGACAAGTAAATGGGCGTGGCAGGAGCGGAAGTTCTATCGACTCCTTTTCCGTATTAGAATGACCCAAGATGGCTGGAGTAAAGGTAATAACAAAACTTTAACTGTCTATAGTAAGATATTGATGTAATAAAGGTGTTTAAATGACTATTTTCTTTCTTTGAGGCAATATGTTTTACTTCTTTATCAAATATTATCCGCGTATGCTTCCGATTACATGTTAAGATAAGTTAGTAACGTGTAATAGTTACGTTCACTCTACTTTCACTTTCAAAAGTTTAGTTACTGTCAAAACAGAGGATTGGCACTTTATCATAACACGACTGAAAAACTAATATCATTTTTAGAACTTACCAAACATCATAATTAAAGTATGTCTATAAAGTTCATTAGTTTTAAATAAATATATAATACCTTTATTTTAAAGGGACAATTCACTCAGGCTAATTCTTTTACATAACCAAGAAGCAAAATATAGCATAAATGTATTGTTCTACATTTCTTATGAAACATATAACGTAAAACATTGACAAATCCACGACATTAAAAGTATTTTAATTAATATCGTTGAAATATCAAATCGTTGATCAATACGATTCAGCAGTACAATATGGACGCTGTACCAATACCCGAGCCTAAGTCACGCACGTTAAACAAAAAAACTACTAACCCTTGTGAAGGTGATAAAATGATTTTTAGACAGGACAATTCACCTAATAAGGTAAACATACTACTATCAGAACGATTTGAAAAGTTCTAGACAACAGTTGCATTACTCTGCGAGCAAGGGACAGGGTTCGGCATACAAGAAGTTCGACCACAATGTGTAATGGCGGACAGCGAGCGAGTTTGAACATCTACACACATGTCACCACCATGGGCTTTTCAGGCATATCACAGTAAAACTGACTGATCTAATTTCCATAAGAACTGGGTTTTTTTCCGATATATATACAAATTTTAATGTTCTCTT
>SAYR01075560.1:0-23290 GCA_004382745.1 Argopecten irradians irradians | reverse complement strand
AAAAAGTAAATACTTGAAGGGATTTACATTGTACCTTTTAAGCGATGGAGATAAAACCTTAACTTACACCAAAAAAAATATATAATTATTCCATTGCGCCTGGATACAAGTATGTTCATGCATGTATGTACCACAAAGTCGAATACATTTAGATTTTAAAATGATAAAATCAAACGGTAAAGGTAGGATATGGAGCTTTCTGTCTAATTCCCACTCTATATCTAATTCCTTAATTTTTTCCCTTTCTCCCTCTTTTTTTTTCTTTCTTCCTTCTTTTCCTTCCTTCCCCTCTTTCTTTTCCCTTCTTTTTCCTTTTTCATTTTTTTCTCTCTCCTATTTTAGGGGGGGCGTACGCCGGGTCCGCCCCCCCTTGGATCCGCGCCTGTTATGGACCCACCTGAGTGCCCATAGACTATTTTTAGAAGTTTTCTAATAGGAGTTTGATGGGCACTATGATGGGTCCATAATTATATAGAGTGTAATCAGACTCATAATACATTCTCGATAATCCATGGTTTCGATCACTTACGATCACTACATCTCAGTAGTGTAGAGATCGTAAGTGATCGGAATCCCTGGAGTATCGAGGATGCACATAATAGAGATCGGCAACTTCGATCGGCAAATGTACCTCTGTATGTGCTTACGGGTTTTTTTTTTTTTTTTTAGATTAACTCTTAAATAGTTAAATACAGCAGAATAACTTTGATTTGTTACGAAAGTTCAGTAATGTTTGGATGATTTGAGTACGATTTTAAAAAAGAAAAAAAATCAGCTTAAAGTTAATAAAACAAAGAGCAATTCCGGTTTTGAATGTCTGATTTTCGAAAAACCAGATAAAATTGCTGATTTTTAGGCTTTCAAAAATCATATTAAATTAGGCCTAATCGGGAAACCTGCAATAGCTGGTCATATCAAACCATCAAACTTTATATTGATGCAAAAATATCATGTTTGAGAGAATACACTTAAAAGTAGTTTTCCAAGGGAAAATGCCTATAAACCGGAGGTCCCGCTGTCTGTCAACAATGACAAAGAAGAGTTTCAAATCTATGTATAAGCTTTTATGTTTCTGCTGTAATTCTCAGATATTCGGGATATATGCCCCTAAATCATTGATATTTAAATTTACGTGCATCTATGTGACACAGTATCTAGTGTTTAGGCCTACTGTTCATCCTGGAGTCCAGCGGTTACAACCACTGTCGTTATCCAGAACGACAGTGATAGTAACCCCTGGAATATCGAGGATGGCCACTGTTGCACAACCTGTGTAATTAATTACTGTACGTGGTGCTGAAAGAATGAAATTTTTGTACATAAAAAGTGTTCTCCTTTAGGTTGTTACATAAAAGAATAAGTAAATTTCTTGTGAGAGATATTCAATAAATTTGAAATATTCCCGCGCGAATTATCTAATAGAGCACATGGCATCATGTGACGATTATCTCCCTTCTTAGGAGCTCTCCTGAGTAACTATGTAGCAATGGCGGACTCTGACATGCCGAACGCAGATGGTGACGGAAAACACACCAAAGAGGAGACTACGCCTGAGATAACCATCACCGAGACTGAGGATCTAGAGGATAAAGTGAAAGCAGCAGAAAAACTTAAAGAAAAGGCTAACGAGTTTTTCAAAAGTAGGATTTATTCGATAACATGACTTTTATTTAGTGTTGATCTCTCGGAGTCTCGATCATGTGGTTCGCTATTAAATAACATCCTGATAAGGCTTGTTACATCGGATCTACTTACATTGTTGGTAGCTATCAATATTTCTTCTTGTGGATTTTCAAAATGATAAAATATGTTTTATATCTGTCGATGAACTGATTAACGGATTTTAGAAGTTCTTCACCCGATAACCTGAACAGATTGGGGACACTATGCAGGGAACAGTGGTCCTGCATTTGAGTAATCATTTAGACAATGAAGTCTATCCCCACTTGAGCCATAATGTAGTAAATTGTATAACGCTAGTGATTGTGCCATGGAAAAAAATAAAACACCTTTTTTTGATAAAAATGCGTTTTCATTTCAAAGAATCCTGCACTTTGGTAACTAAATAATTACCCAAATAGATAAATGCAGGACTGTTACTCAAATGCAGGACTATACCCCATGTGACCAACCTGCTTAATGTCAATGAGACCAGCCCTAGGCTAATGAATTGTTTGTTTCTCCTTTACCAACTGGGTAGGTAGGTGATTTTTATTTTGGTTAGACAACAAGTACCCAAAATTTTTAAGTAAAAAAAGTGTAGCAGGATTTAACTGGGTCAATCATCAGTGACCAGTTAGCTCAGCGGTAGAGCATTTGGTTAGTGTTCGGAGGTCCCAGATTTGAATCCCGGTCTAGCCGCTACATTTTCTACTCTCCTGTTACAATATTGGCGTTCAACTAAATAACCCACGGTGGTGGTGTAAGAGTCTATGTCGTTGAAGGCGAAGACTTTGAAAAAGGAGGGAGGAGTGTAGTGGGATTTGACTGGGTCGGTTATCAGTGATCAGATAGCTCAGCGGTAGAACATTTGACTAGTGTTCAGTGGTCCCGGGTTTGAATCCCAGTTTGGGCTTTTTCCCCTCTCCTGTTACAAAAGTATAAAATGAAACATGTTACCCTACCGATTCATGCAGAAGTCTACCGCTTCTGAGGCCGATCTTCTGCCTATGGCTTAATATCTAAATATTCTGCTTTTTGCAAGACATCTTTTATCTCTTCTGATTTCTGAAATTTTGATAGTGGGTCTAGGGCCGCCATGGCGAATTCAGAATGCATACCAGACATATTAGGGGCACTGGCTTGATAATTAAGTAAACAAAAGAGGTATGAACACTTCCTAACCAACACCCACATGTGCTAATTAAAAGTCTGGGGCTATTTCCACCTTGGCGAGCCTCCTTTGGCAGCAATGGCTTTGTGTCACTTTCATGTGTCTGAGTGTATGTGTATTACGTACAGGAACAATCATCTGGCCTTTCGATAAATTTTGTGCTATAACTAGTTAGCATTGTAAGCATTTCACAAAACAAACACTACTTATAACTGAAATGATTTACTCACATTTCTGTATCTGTATCTGTTGATTACATCAAATAACCATTACTGGCATATGATTGATGTTTTCACACTTTTCGTCTGGTCTGTCCTTCCGTCCGTCCGTTAACAATTCTTCCTCAAGTTTCATATGTAGGTTCCCCTAGGCTATGGCCCTAGTTGTGCATATTGTATTTTGGGACTAATTGGTCAATAAGATGGCTGCCAGGCAGGCATCTTGGATTTTGATACCGGGTAGTTCAATTTTGTTGTCGCTATTTCTCAGAAATTTCTCAATGGATCATTCTTAAATTTTATATGTAGGTTCCCCTAGGGCCCTAGTTGTGCATTTTGCTTGGACCAATCAGTCAACAAGATGGCTGACATCTTTGATTTTGATAGTTAAAGTTTGTTATCGCTTTTTCTCAGAAAGTACTGAAGGGATCTGTCTCAAATTTTATATGTAGTATGTTTGAAAAAGCTTGAAAAGCAGAGAAAAGATCTCGCTTTCCATTGTCAGACATAGATCATTATTTGGTGAGAACCAAGATCCCTCTGGGATCTTTTGTTAATGTAAAATATGGTATGCTTACACTGCTGTATATGGAAATCACAAACTTTGCCATCGTAATGGCCACCACTTTGGAATGGGGTAATTCTAATAGAGGAACTGGCCATGGATTGGTTTAAAATTTCAGAATATGATCACAAAAAAAAGATTTGTTGAATTGCAAGTGGGTCATTTCTCCGGAATATCGTAAATTTTAGAAACAATTTAAAAAAAAAAATCTTACATAAATCAAAATAAAATTAATTAACATTATCAAAAATGTTAAATGAGCCACCACGGCCTTGTGGTGATGATCAAAAGTAAAAAATTGTTAATAAAATAGGTTTTTGTTATTATTTTGCCTATTATAAATATCTATATATCTCTGACGCTGCAAAATATGCTGCATTTAATGCTACCGCTTTGCAGTAAAAAATCTGCCTTTATTTGGTCACCAGAGGTTAACATGTCTGGAAATGTATTATAAGGACAGCAAGGAAACAGAGAATACTATTATGAATATAAAATGATCGGCTATTCAAAATATTTTCAAAGTAAAGAAAAAATTTTAATATCAGAATTCATAAAATGTTTTTGGGATTGGAAAATGCCAATAACATATTTTGCGTAGGGGGTGTTTTGGATGAGTATTTCTTTCATACCTTCACATGTAATACTGGCTGGTCTAGGGCAATACACTCATGTCGACTGAGGCTGTAATTGCATGGCTACCCATGCAATAAAGCCTCGTGATGTCACGGCGTCAACAAAATCTCTATTTCCTCGGTAAAATTTTAACATTTTTTTCACAAAATTGACTGGTTTTACTATTTAAGATGCAAGCAACGGAATTTGTGTTGAAAGTATCGCGTAATTTTTCTTGTATGGAAAATTGACTTCCAGTTGTGGATTTCTTCTAATTTATTTCAAAATGGCGGGATATTATAGCTGTAAAATTGCAATAAAACGTTGATGTACGAAAGAAAAATACTCATTCATAAGTGGATATGAAGGGTAGGGATATTCTACCCTTGGGATCACAAAATGTTGCAAAACCCTCTGCAAGCCTTGGGTTTTACTACATTTTGTGACCTCTGGTAGAATATCCCTATCCTTCATATCCACATATGAAAGAGTCTTATAATAAAGGTCAAGGAAACAAACAATATTTTATTTTAACTTTTAAGCGTGATTGGTGATTATTTGGGTAATAGTTTTAGTAAACTATATATTGCATTGTATTTAGTCTACCCTTGATACTTGACATCAATTAGTTTAACATCTACCGGTATACACTATATAGTTAGAACTTCAGACATCAATTAGTTTAACATCTACCGGTATACACTACATACATGTAGTTAGAACTTCAGACATCAATTAGTTTAACATCTATCGGTTATACACTATATAGTTAGAACTTCAGACAAGATATAATATATAATGATTATTTTTATTGTCATTGTATACATTTTCAAATTGAGATGTAGGGCTGCAATCTGAATTGTATGAGATAAGACATTATATATTAAATTAAAAACTGATAACTGGGTTAATGAATGGCTCAAAGTACTTTGATTTTGAGCATGTTTGTACATGTATTTCATATTAAGCGAACTAATTAAGTTACAGAATTTGTATATACATGCCAGAGCTATAAAAAGATGTCAATTTCATCACTTGTTTCACACTGAAATATAATGACACCCATGCTGTACACTATTAGGGTCATGGAAGAGTAATTACTGGAAATGTTTTTTTCTTTTAATGTTGATGGAATGATTTTGATGTTGTACAATACAATTACAATATTTCAGGTCGAAGTGGAAATTCTAAAGACAATACAGATAAAGGACACTTCTTAAAATGAAAAAAAGTATTTCCTGTATGTGTTTGGTTATGAACCTCATCCTCATGATTTTATTTGTTTTTTAGATGAAGACTACAATCAAGCAATAACATTCTACACACAAGCAATAGAACTGAACCCTGAAGTAGCGACCTATTACTGTAACAGAAGCTTTGCCTACCTGCGTACAGAGTGCTTTGGTTATGCACTCAATGATGCTGGGCGAGCTCTTCAGCTGGACAGGTCGTATATCAAGGTAAACAATGATATCTGCCTCAGAATATACCAATCCCCTCTAAAAATACTTGTGGGGGAAAGGACTTAAGATTAGACACAAAAATACAATTAAAATTGACAATGATGAAGTATAAAAGGCAACACCAAAACATGATGCAAGTATTTAATTCTTTCCCTGTCATTTACAGATTTTTACCCTCTCTCTTCTTTGGTGTCTACTACAGTACAGTTGAAACTTTATATTGATACTTTTTTTGCAATAAATCTCCAACTAGTTTACATTTTAAATACAGTGATGTGTGAAAAGTATTTTTAAGTCAAAGCAAACATTCCGTGTGCTAAAAAAGTACTTATTTCAACCATATTTACCATATTTGTCAGAAGAATAAGGTAAATCAAGAAAATGTTATCATCATCAACAAAATGGAAGCTTGTTCCACTTTCATCCCAGATTGTATACCATATAGTTAAAGAAAACTTTGAAAAAAACTTGTTCAGGTTTAAACATAATTCACAAAATAATTTCGAATTAAGACCAAAGGATTATCTTAGCATATTTAGTTAAAATCAATTACCACAAAACAACTACCGGTACACATGTTGTCTGATATTTTCTTTGAAACTTCCTGTGACAAGACTAATAACTTCTTTTGGGATGGAATCCGGAAAGAATAGAAAGTACCGAAAGAGTTAAGATAACAACTGCCCATTGATTGATTTCTTCAATGTTTAGGTAACGGTTCAACAACATTAATTAAAACAAAAGACAAGTAAGAAGTCATATACAATTGTATCAGCCAACGGATAAGATTAGGAAATCAGCATTCAAGGAAAGATTAACAAAACCCTTTGATGTTCCTAAAAAAATGGATAAACTGTTCCGTCTACAGTGTGTAACTAGGAGGACTTTTAGCATGATGTTGACAATAATATAAGACTGCATTCAACACTGTGTTATAAATATCATATTAAATACCAATTTTCATATGCCAGTACCTCTTTTGAATTTGAATGAAAACAAAACATTTGGAACAGTAAATTAAATATGGTAAAATAAGAGCAGTAAATGTAATAAAATAAGTTTGTGAATCTTGATATTGGCAGCATGAAAGTATCACCACCTTGAATTTTGCTGTTTGTCATGTTATAGGCCTATTACCGACGAGCATCTGCAAACATGTCTCTGGGAAAATACAAGTTGGCACTCAAGGATCTGGAAGCAGTAAGTTTTCATCTCAAATATGTGGATCATATAGATATTATTTTAAACTTTGCATTGTGAATTAACTGATAACTCAAAACTCTGAAAGATAAATTGATAGATATGCAAATAGAAGACATTTGATGATATAATTATGTTAAATCTTTTACAAAGTTTTGATGATTGTTTTGATAGGTGGTCAAAGTGCGTCCAAACAACAAAGATGCGAGAGCTAAGTTTAATGAGTGTCAGAAAATAGTTCGGATGATGGCCTTCCAGAAGGCAATATCGGTAGAGGACAGCAAGTCCGTGGCTGAGCAGATTGATCTGGCTGCTATGAGTAAGTACATAGTTATCCTTCATTGATTAGTATCAAAGCAGATTGACCCAAATGCTATTGTTGTTTGGTGATAAACTAGTTTGATAGAGAAGCAGGGTTTGACTATATAAAGTCACAAGGATATTAATAGAAGAATAAGGAGAAATGTATGAAACTGCTTCAAGTAAAGATGAATATCATAAGAGATTAATGTACAGGGTGTCCCATAAATCATGTTACACTTTAAAAATGTTATTACTTTTGACATACATGAGCAACAAACAGATATTTTGGTAAATGAAGGCATGCAAAATGTAATATTATCAGAATTGTTATGGTAATAATTGTCTTGACATTTTTTTTTTCAAGTGCACCTTATGAATGTTTGGTTGATATTTGTCAGGCATTGATGATGACTATGTTGGACCAAACTTTGAGAATGGAACAGTAACAGAGGAGTTTGTCAAAGAGCTCATGACCACATTCAAAGACCAAAAATGTTTACACAGAAAATATGCTTACCAGGTAAAACCAAATATAATAGTTCAATCCATGGACAAAACTATGATAATAGAACAGGTATTATTTTATTGGCAGTCTTTAAAGAGAAAAAACATATGTGAAAGTTTATTGTCTGAGCTCCCATTCTTATGGAAGCTACATATAGTGCTACAGGTGTGTCTGAACATTAATGTCCAGAAGACTATCAAATGTCACGTAAAAGTTTTTGTGTCATTACATTTCAAATGATCCAAGATATAGAGCCAACGCTGTTGTAGTATGATAGGTGGGTACATGGTTCTTCCGCCAGCCACCTAGACATTTAAAAGTAGATGCTTTGACTTTTTGGCGTGAAAATAGGATGATTAGGATTAGTGCATCACTCTGTTTCATTATTTCTTTTAAATGCACCAAAACAAATGAACAATTGATTGGAGTAATTGTAGTTTTTTAATATCATATAATTTCAGATTATCCTAGAATGTAAGAAGTTGTTTATGAACCAGCCTGCATTGGTAGACATCACAGTACCAGCAGTAAGTGTTAATCCTAGTCACAAAAGTTTGACTTCATGTGGCTACATATGTACTAAGTACACTTTGGTATATGTTATTGTGGGAACCTGAATGAATTTACTGATTAACTACATTTCACAGATACATGCATGCTGTTCGTATGTTTTACTTTAAATGGGAAATAGTTGGGTAATACAGTATTTTATATAGTGATTACTCTAACAGAAACTGTAAGGTTGTGAGAAGAGGAGTAATGTTTTATTTTCCTTTACAGGGAGAGAAGTTCACTATATGTGGAGATATACATGGCCAGTATTATGATCTACTTAATATATTTGAATTGAATGGGCCTCCCTCCGAGAAAAATCCCTATGTATCCTTTCTGTACACATCTAATGGTTGATATTACCCGCGAACCTAGACATTGTAATGAATTCATGATATCACTATTCTAGCTGATGTTTAAGTGCTGTATGTTATATTCCTTAACTGTGTTCTCAGCTTTTCAATGGTGATTTTGTGGATCGAGGATCATTTTCAGTAGAATGTATTCTACTGTTGTTTAGTTTTAAACTGCTTTACCCAAATCATTTCTTCATGGCAAGAGGTATGTAAGAAATATTTCCGTAAGTAATTATATTTTACCATGAAATGCTAAACATAAAATAAAAAATAAATGTACATAATTGATTTGACATTTAACTATTGCTTGATTAATGTGTAAACAACTTACTGCTTCAGAGCTGAATAATTTTGACACAATGAGGTATAATGCCAACTGATTTGTTTCTATTTATAGGTAACCATGAAAGCTATACCATGAACCAAATGTATGGCTTTGAAGGAGAAGTCAAGTCCAAATATCCTTTGTTTAGAACTATTACTTGATTTAAGCTATCATTGGGTCTGAACAAACATTATTATCGCCCAGTTGATGACAAAATCTTTATTTATGACAGCACAAGGAAGTTAAGAGGCCTTTATATATTATCATAATTAATGTGTAAATAACATGATCTGATTTTCAAGAACATTTTCAGAGTAAATATGACTCAGTTTATAATTATTATATGCTTATAATTTCATCTAATACAAAATAAATTTGTGTACCATGAATGCAGAAAATTAAAAAAGGATTAAAAATAGTGTTTTTGTATCACTGTGATGTGTTAAAATGCCCAGTGTTTCCTTAACACTTTCTACATATACTGCCCAGATGGCTGACCTGTTTACAGAAGTCTTTAACTGGCTACCCTTGTGCCACTGTATAAACAACAAAATTCTAGTGAGTATAAACTTTAACTGGCTTCCCCAGTGCCACTGTAAAAATAACAAAATTCTTGTGAGTATCAACTTTAACTGGCTACCCCAGTGTCACTGTACAAACAACAAAATTCTAGTGAGTATAAACTTTAACTGGCTACCATTGTGTCACTGTACAAACAACAAAATTCTAGTGAGTATAAACTTTAACTGGCTACCCCAGTGTCACTGTACAAACAACAAAATTCTAGTGAGTATAAACGTTAACTGGCTACCCCAGTGTCACTGTACAAACAACAAAAGTCTAGTGAGTATAAACTTTAACTGGCTACCATTGTGTCACTGTACAAACAACAAAATTCTAGTGAGTATACACTTTAACTGGCTTCCCCAGTGTCACTGTACAAGCAACAAAATTCTTGTGAGTATTAACTTTACCTGGCTACCTTTTGCCACTGTACAAACAACAAAATTCTATTGCGTATAAACTTTAACTGGCTACCCCAGTGTCACTGTACAAACAACAAAATTCGAGTTAGTATAAACTTTAACTGACTACCCCAGTGTCACTGTACAAACAACAAAATTCGAGTTAGTATAAACTTTAACTGGCTACCCCAGTGTCACTGTACGAACAACAAAAGTCTAGTGAGTATAAACTTTTAACTGGCTACTCCAGTGTCACTGTACAAACAACAAAAGTCTAGTGAGTATAAACTTTAACTGGCTACCTTTGTGCCACTGTACAAAAAAACAAAATTCTAGTGAGTATAAACTTTTACTGGCTACCTTTGTGTCACTGTACAAACAACAAAAGTCTAGTGAGTATAAACTTTAACTGGCTACCCCAGTGTCACTACAAACAACAAAATTCTAGTGAGCATCAACTTTAACAGACTACCTTTGTGTCACTGTACAAACAACAAAAGTCTAGTGAGTATAAACTTTAACTGGCTACCTTTGTGCCACTATATAAACAACAAAATTCTAGTGAGTATAAACTTTAACTGGCTACCCCAGTGCCACTGTATAAACAACAAAATTCTAGTGAGTATAAACTTTAACTGGCTACCTTTGTGCCACTGTACAAACAACAAAATTTGAGTGAGTATAAACTTTAACTGGCTACCTTTGTGCCACTGTATCAACAACAAAATACTAGTGAATATAAACTTTAACTGGCTACCTTTGTGCCACTGTATAAACAAGAAAATTCTAGTGAGTATAAACTTTAACTGGCTGCCATTGTGTCACTGTACAAACAACAAAAGTCTAGTGAGTATAAACTTTAACTGGCTACCCCAGTGTCACTGTACAAACAACAAAATTCTAGTGAGTATAAACTTTAACTGGCTACCTTTGTGTCACTGTACAAACAACAAAATTCTAGTGAGTATAAACTTTAACTGGCTACCTTTGTGTCACTGTACAAACAACAAAATTCTAGTGAGTATAAACTTTAACTGGCTACCATTGTGTCACTGTACAAACAACAAAATTCTAGTGAGTATAAACTTTAACTGGCTACCCCAGTGTCACTGTACAAGCAACAAAATTCTATTGCGTATAAACTTTAACTGGCTACCCCAGTGTCACTGTACAAACAACAAAATTCAAGTTAGTATAAACTTTAACTGGCTACCTTTGTGTCACTGTACAAACAACAAAATTCTAGTGAGTATAAACTTTAACTGGCTACCTTTGTGTCACTGTACAAACAACAAAATTCGAGTTAGTATAAACTTAAACTGGCTACCTTTGTGTCACTGTACAAACAACAAAATTTTAGTGAGTATAAACTTTAACTGGCTACCTTTGTGTCACTGTACAAACAACAAAATTCTATTGCGTATAAACTTTAACTGGCTACCCCAGTGTCACTGTACAAACAACAAAATTCAAGTTAGTATCAACTTTAACTGGCTACCCCAGTGTCACTGTACAAACAACAAAAGTCTAGTGAGTATAAACTTTTAACTGGCTACTCCAGTGTCACTGTACAAACAACAAAAGTCTAGTGAGTATAAACTTTAACTGGCTACCCCAGTGTCACTACAAACAACGAAATTCTAGTGAGCATTAACTTTTAACTGGCTACCCCAGTGCCACTGTATAAACAACAAAATTCTAGTGAGTATAAACTTTAACTGGCTACCTTTGTGCCACTGTACAAACAACAAAATTTTAGTGAGTATAAACTTTAACTGGCTACCTTTGTGCCACTGTATAAACAACAAAATGCTAGTGAATATAAACTTTAACTGGCTACCTTTGTGCCACTGTATAAACAACAAAATTCTAGTGAGTATAAACTTTAACTGGCTGCCATTGTGTCACTGTACAAGCAACAAAATTCTAGTGAGTATAAACTTTAACTGGCTACCCCAGTGTCACTGTACAAACAACAAAATTCAAGTTAGTATAAACTTTAACTGGTTACCATTGTGTCACTGTACAAACAACAAAATTCTATTGCGTATAAACTTTAACTGGCTACCCCAGTGTCACTGTACAAACAACAAAATTCTAGTGAGTATAAACTTTAACTGGCTGCCATTGTGTCACTGTACAAGCAACAAAATTCTAGTGAGTATAAACTTTAACTGGCTACCCCAGTGTCACTGTACAAACAACAAAATTCGAGTTAGTATAAACTTTTAACTGGCTACTCCAGTGTCACTGTACAAAGAACAAAAGTCTAGTGAGTATAAACTTTAACTGGCTACCTTTGTGCCACTGTACAAACAACAAGAGTATAAACTTTAACTGGCTACCATTGTGTCACTGTACAAACAACAAAATTCTAGTAAGTATAAACTTTAACTGGCTACCCCAGTGTCACTGTACAAGCAATAAAATTCTTGTGAGTATTAACTTTACCTGGCTACCTCTTGCCACTGTACAAACAACAAAATTCTATTGCGTATAAACTTTAACTGGCTACCCCAGTGTCACTGTACAAACAACAAAATTCGAGTTAGTATAAACTTTAACTGGCTACCATTGTGTCACTGTACAAACAACAAAAGTCTAGTGAGTATAAACTTTAACTGGCAACCCCAGTGTCACTGTACAAACAACAAAATTCGAGTTAGTATAAACTTTAACTGGCTACCTTTGTGTCACTGTACAAACAACAAAATTCTATTGCGTATAAACTTTAACTGGCTACCCCAGTGTCACTGTACAAACAACAAAATTCGAGTTAGTATAAACTTTTAACTGGCTTCTCCAGTGTCACTGTACAAAGAACAAAAGTCTAGTGAGTATAAACTTTAACTGGCTACCTTTGTGCCACTGTACAAACAACAAAATTCTAGTGAGTATAAACTTTTACTGGCTACCTATGTGTCACTATACAAACAACAAAATTCTAGTGAGTATAAACTTTAACTGGCTACCTTTGTGCCACTGTACAAACAACAAAATTTTAGTGAGTATAAACTTTAACTGGCTGCCTTTGTGCCACTGTGCAAACAACAAAATACTAGTGAATATAAACTTTAACTGGCTACCTTTGTGCCACTGTATAAACAACAAAATTCTAGTGAGTATAAACTTTAACTGGCTGCCATTGTGTCACTGTACAAACAACAAAATTCTAGTGAGTATAAACTTTAACTGGCTACCCCAGTGTCACTGTACAAACAACAAAAGTCTAGTTAGTATAAACTTTAACTGGCTACCCCAGTGTCACTGTACAAACAACAAAATTCTAGTGAGTATAAACTTTAACTGGCTACCATTGTGTCACTGTACAAACAACAAAATTTGAGTTAGTATAAACTTTAACTGGCTACCTTTGTGTCACTGTACAAACAACAAAATTCTAGTGAGTATAAACTTTAACTGGCTACCTCTGTGTCACTGTACAAACAACAAAAGTCTAGTGAGTATAAACTTTTACTGGCTACCTTTGTGTCACTGTACAAACAACAAAAGTCTAGTGAGTATAAACTTTAACTGGCTACGCAAGTGTCACTACAAACAACAAAATTCTAGTGAGTATAAACTTTAACTGGCTACCTTTGTGTCACTGTACAAACAACAAAAGTCTAGTGAGTATAAACTTTAACTGGCTACTCCAGTGTCACTGTACAAACAACAAAAGTCTAGTGAGTATAAACTTTAACTGGCTACCTTTGTGCCACTGTACAAACAACAAAATTCTAGTGAGTATAAACTTTTACTGGCTACCTTTGTGTCACTGTACAAACAACAAAAGTCTAGTGAGTATAAACTTTAACTGGCTACCCCAGTGTCACTATAAACAACAAAATTCTAGTGAGTATAAACTTTAACTGGCTACCTTTGTGCCACTGTACAAACAACAAAATTTTACTGAGTATAAACTTTAACTGGCTACCTTTGTGCCACTGTATAAACAACAAAATACTAGTGAATATAAACTTTAACTGGCTACCTTTGTGCCACTGTATAAACAACAAAATTCTAGTGAGTATAAACTATAACTGGCTACCTTTGTGTCACTGTATAAACAACAAAATTCTAGTGAGTATAAACTTTAACTGGCTACCCCTGTACCACTGTACAAACAACAATATGCTAGTGAATATAAACTTTAACTGGCTACCCCAGTGTCATTGTATAAACAGCAAAATTCTAGTGAATATAAACTTTAACTGGCTACCCTAGTGCCACTGTATAAACAACAATATTCTAGTGAGTAAAAACTGTAATTGGCTACCCCAATGCCACTGTATAAACAACAAAATTCTAGTGAGTATAAACTGTAACTGGCTACCATTGTGCCACCCTATAAACAACAAAATTCTAGTGAGTATAAACTTTAACTGGCTACCCCAGTGTCACTGTATAAACAACAAAATTCTAGTGAGTATAAACTTTAACTGGCTACCCCAGTGCCACTGTATAAACGACAATATTCTAGTGAGTATAAACTGTAACTGGCTACCTTTGTGTCATTGTACAAACAACAAAATTCTAGTGAGTATAAACTTTAACTGGCTACCTTTGTGTCACTGTACAAACAACAAAATTCTAGTGAGTATAAACTTTAACTGGCTACCTTTGTGTCACTGTACAAACAACAAAAGTCTAGTGAGTATAAACTTTAACTGGCTACCTTTGTGTCACTGTACAAACAACAAAATTCTAGTGAGTATAAACTTTAACTGGCTACCTTTGTGTCACTGTACAAACAACAAAATTCTAGTGAGTATAAACTTTAACTGGCTACCTTTGTGTCACTGTACAAACAACAAAATTCTAGTGAGTATAAACTTTAACTGGCTACCTTTGTGTCACTGTACAAACAACAAAATTCTAGTGAGTATAAACTTTAACTGGCTACCTTTGTGTCACTGTACAAACAACAAAATTCTAGTGAGTATAAACTTTAACTGGCTACCTTTGTGTCACTGTACAAACAACAAAATTCTAGTGAGTATAAACTTTAACTGGCTACCTTTGTGTCACTGTACAAACAACAAAATTCTAGTGAGTATAAACTTTAACTGGCTACCTTTGTGCCACTGTATAAACAACAAAATTCTAGTGAGTATAAACTTTAACTGGCTACCTTTGTGTCACTGTACAAACAACAAAAGTCTAGTGAGAATAAACTTTAACTGGCTACCTTTGTGTCACTGTACAAACAACAAAATTCTAGTGAGTATAAACTTTAACTGGCTACCTTTGTGTCACTGTACAAACAACAAAAGTCTAGTGAGTATAAACTTTAACTGGCTACCTTTGTGCCACTGTATAAACAACAAAATTCTAGTGAGTATAAACTTTAACTGGCTACCCCGGTGCCAGTGTATAAACAACAAAATTCTAGTTAGTATAAACTTTAACTGGCTACCCCAGTACCACTGTACAAAAAACAATATTCTAGTGAGTATAAACTGTAACTGGCTACCATTTTGCCAACGTATAAACAACAAAATTCTAGTGAGTGTAAACTTTAACTGGCTACCATTGTGCCACTGTACAAACAACAATATTGTAGTGAGTATAAACTTTAACTAGCTACCCCAGTGCCACTGTATAAACAACAAAATTCCAGTTAGTATAAACTTTAACTGGCTACCTTTGTGTCACTGTACAAACAACAAAAGTCTAGTGAGTATAAACTTTAACTGGCTACCTTTGTGTCACTGTACAAACAACAAAATTCTAGGGAGTATAAACTTTAACAGACTACCTTTGTGTCACTGTACAAACAACAAAATTCTAGTGAGTATAAACTTTTAACAGACTACCTTTGTGTCACTGTACAAACAACAAAATCCTAGTGAGTATAAACTTTAACTGGCTACCTTTGTGCAACTGTATAAACAACAAAATTTTAGTGAGTATAAACTTTAACTGGCTACCTTTGTGTCACTGTACAAACAACAAAAGTCTAGTGAGTATAAACTTTAACTGGCTACCTTTGTGTTACGGTACAAACAACAAAATTCTAATGAGTATAAACTTTAACTGGCTACCTTTGTGCCACTGTACAAACAACAAAATTCTAGTGAGTATAAACTTTAACTGGCTACCTTTGTGCCACTGTATAAACAACAAAATGCTATTGAGTATAAACTTTAACTGGCTACCGTTGTGCCACTGTACAAACAACAAAATTCTAGTGAGTATAAACTATAACTGGCTACCCATGTGCCACTGTACAAACAATAAAATTCTAGTGAGTATAAACTTTAACTGGCTACCCCAGTGCCACTGTATAAACAACAAAATATTAGTGAATATAAACTTTAACTGGCTACCCCAATGCCACTGTATAAACAACAAAATTCTATTGAGTATAAACTTTAACTGACTACCTTTGTGCCACTGTATAAATAACAAAATTCTAGTGAGTATAAACTTTAACTGGCTTCCCCAGTACCACTGTACAAACAACAATATTGTAGTGAATATAAACTTTAACTGGCTACCTTTGTGTCATTGTACAAACAACAAAATTGTAGTGAGTATAAACTTAAACTGGCTACCCCAGTGCCACTGTATAAACAACAATATTCTAGTGAGTATAAACTGTAACTAGCTACCCAGTGCCACTGTATAAACAACAAAATTCTAGTGAGTATAAACTTTAACTGGCTACCCCAGTGCCACTGTATAAACAACAAAATTCTAGTTAGTATAAACTTTAACTGGCTACCCCAGTGCCACTGTATAAACAACAATATTCTAGTGAGTATAAACTGTAACTGGCTACCATTGTGCCACCGTATAAACAACAAAATTCTAGTGAGTATAAACTTTAACTGGCTACCATTGTGCCACTGTACAAACAACAAAATTCTAGTGAGTATAAAATTTAACTGGCTACCATTGTGCCACTGTACAATCAACAAAATTGTAGTGAGTATAAACTTTAACTGGCTACCCTAGTGCCTCTGTATAAACAACAATATTCTAGTGAGTATAAACTGTAACTGGCTACCCAGTGCCACTGTATAAACAACAAAATTCTAGTGAGTATAAACTTTAACTGGCTACCCCTGTGCCACTGTACAAACAACAAAATTCTAGTGAGTATAAAATTTAACTGGCTACCATTGTGCCACTGTACAATCAACAAAATTGTAGTGAGTATAAACTTTAACTGGCTACCATTGTGCCACTGTACAAACAACAAAATTCTAGTGCGTATAAAATTTAACTGGCTACCGTTGTGCCACTGTGCAATCTACAAAATTGTAGTGAGTATAAACTTTAACTGGCTACCCTAGTGCCACTGTATAAACAACAAAATTCTAGTGAGTATAAACTTTAACTGGCTACCCCAGTACCACTGTACAAACAACAATATTCTAGTGAATATAAACTTTAACTGGCTACCTTTGTGTCATTGTATAAACAACAAAATTCTAGTGAGTATAAACTTTAACTGGCTACCCCAGTGTCACTGTACAAACAACAAAAGTCTAGTGAGAATAAACTTTAACAGACTACCTTTGTGTCACTGTACAAACAACAAAATACTAGTGAGTATAAACTTTAACAGACTACCTTTGTGTCACTGTACAAACAACAAAATTCTAGTGAGTATAAACTTTAACTGGCTACCTTTGTGCAACTGTATGTAACAGGGTGCAGGATTTACAATAATTTTAATACCTGCCTCTGTCGGGGATCGAACTCGGGACCTCTGGATTACTAGTCTGACGCTCAACCGATCGAGCTAAAGAGAAGTTCTCTCTAGCCTAGCGATATATTGCGGCTAGTATTGACCAGGGTTACATGTATAAACAACAAAATTCTAGTGAGTATAAACTTTAACTGGCTACCTTTGTGTCACTGTACAAACAACAAAAGTCTAGTGAGTATAAACTTTAACTGGCTACCTTTGTGTCACTGTACAAACAACAAGATTCTAGTGAGTATAAACTTTAACTGGCTACCTTTGTGTCACTGTACAAACAACAAAAGTCTAGTGAGTATAAACTTTAACTGGCTACCTTTGTGTCACTGTACAAACAACAAAATTCTAGTGAGTATAAACTTTACCTGGCTACCTTTGTGCCACTGTATAAACAACAAAATTCTAGTGAGTATAAACTTTAACTGGCTACCCCAGTGTCACTGTGCAAACAACAAAAATCTAGTCAGAATAAACTTTACCTGGCTACCTATGTGCCACTGTACAAATAACAAAATTCTATTGAGTGTAAACTTTAACTGGCTACCTGTTTGTCACTGTATAAACAACAAAAATCTATTGAGTATAAACTTTAACTGGCTTCCCCAGTGGCACTGTACAAACAACAATATTCTAGTAAGTATAAACTTTAACTGGCTATCTTTGTGCCACAGTATAAACAACAAAATTCTGATGATTATAAACTTTTACTGGCTTCCTTTGTGCCACTGTATAAACAACAAAATTCTATTGAGTATAAACTTTGAGTACAAACAACAAAATTTTAGTGAGTATAAACTTTTACTGGCTACCTTTGTGTCACAGTATAAACAATAAAATTCTTGTGATAATGTATTAAAGATACTGGTAGTTCACAAGACAAACTTTTTTTTGTTAGGTAATGCATGGTGGATTGTTCAAGGACGACACAACAACACTAGATGATATCCGGCAGCTGCAACGAAATCGCCAACCACCAGAAAGTGGTACATATCTTCAAGATTTTTTTTAAATTTTTGAAATGATTTCTCTTACACTTGAGTTATTCTGACCTTAGTTCCTCCTGTATAAAAAATGCCAGTCCATAATTTGACAAATTTTCTGTTCTAGAAATAGCATTGAAGGTCACTGTTAAATACCAACTCAGCCACAATTGTGCAATCAATGTTGAATGTTTTTGTAGGTGCAATGTGTGAACTGCTGTGGTCTGATCCACAAGCTGTATGTGGGCGCAGTGAGAGTAAGCGAGGTGTGGGCACCATGTTTGGACCTGACATTACTAAAGCCTTCCTACAACGCAATAACCTTGATTACATTGTGCGGAGTCATGAAGTAAAACAGGACGGATACGAGGTGGCTCATGACGGCAAATGTATAACCGTGTTCTCTGCCCCAAATTACTGGTAAGTATATCTGAAGCTCTTTGAACCTATTTTTCAATGGAACCTGAATCTACTTGAAAATACTGTACACCAGCAAAAACATGATGGATTTACATGTAAATTATCCTGCCTTTATCACTTCTGAAAAATAATATCATATGATTGATATTACCTATAACTCTACACCAATTTACATTTATAGTGATACTATGGGCAACAAAGGTGCATTCATCAACATCAGAGGTGATGACTTGACGCCCAAATTTACGTCCTTCAGTGCAGTGGTAAGTTCCATGTCCCTTGTGTATGTAAAAGTAAGTCAAATATTCAAATAATGACTTTACAATATACACCCCTGCTTAGTGAAGAAGGTGTATACCAAGGTATATTTATAATTTTGTATGTAAACACAAAGTTACCTAGAATTGTAATGAATCACATATTAATTTACATACTCATAAATACATTGCTTATTAGTCCAAGGGCCTGCTTCAACACAGTTGAAAAGAAGTGATAATTAACCTACATACAACCATAATGAATAAAGCTTATAAATATATACTTAGATATATTTCATTGAATGATTTAGTAAAGACTCTGATTATGGGTATAATCATATTTCCTTTTATTTTCCAGCCCCATCCCAATGTTAAGCCTATGGCCTATGCAAGCTCCTTGTTCAGTATGTTTGGATGATGAAGCTATCAACTAGTAACATAATAATGTATGGAGGTGTATGAGTGAGGATTAGGCTTCCTGTAGCACCGATACAACATAATAATGTATGGAGGTGTATGAGTGAGGATTAGGCTTCCTGTAGCACCGATACAACATAAGGAGAAAAAATCCTGACTTAATTGTTTCTAAAATATGTCCTACAATTTCTCTTAATAATTATCATTCTTATGAAATTCTATAATTTGACCAGTTTTAAAGAATTACTTTACAAATAGAAATACTGAACCAAAAGAGAGTTTTAATTAGACATGGGGTGTTGTATCACCTCTGTTACTAACCAGGAACCATCACTCATGCAACAATTGATACTGCAATAGTTCTCACTGAGTGTAGATGTGTTGCTCAATCATGTATGGATGATATAATGGAGAGGATGACTGAAGATTTAGTAGATGTGGACCAATTATGGACCTGTGTACCATTGTTATTGAATTACTGGTAACAGTACAGTGTGAAACGAAAACTTCATAACTACAGGTATTTTACATCGAGTTTTGATTTGTGAACATTACTGTTTTTCATCAGATAATATGTGATAACTTTGAAATCAGTTGGTGTATGTCTAGATGCCATAACTGCTGTAAGTCACAAAGATTCGGGTAATGTGTACTGCATGTGACCCAATAAGTGCCAGGGCACTTAAAACATTTAAAAAATAAAAAGGTGATTAATAAGACTAAATTTGGGCTAACATTTCACAAACTTATTACACAGAGAAAGCCATTAATCAATTTGCAAAAGAAATCAGAAAGAGAAACCTACAGTTTTCATAGTTTCAGTCTGTATTTAATTCTAGGTAAGTGAAATTGAGCCCTCAAAAAGGAGGAGGAGCGCTTATTTGGTCAAATACAGTAATTCCTCTTGTTAGTGTCCTAGGCTGGGTTATAACCAGAACAAGGATGTTAAGCCCCGTCAATCAATCATACCTCTTGCTATCAACGGTAAATACTCAATGTCTAAGTGGAATTGGGAACTACTTAATGTACATATAGAATGAGTCGTTGCATCCTGCCTACCGTATGCTACATTCACAGCTAGATAAGAAGACCCTGTCATTACGGAGTGTAGCAAACATCAATTCCATCAGTAATGAGTAGATGATATGATATATACAAAATGTATATGTAGTGGACCTGATATTCAGCTTGTTTTCCAATGTCCTTGCAATGTGCACATGTACAGTTCCAAAGTCTGTCTGACTTGCACATGTCAAATACATGCACCTGTGATAAACATGTGTTAAATGTAGTATTAATGATAATGAACTCATTTTTGTGATTAGCTTTGAATCCATCTAGATCATTGTTCACACTTTCCTTATTATAATTGGTGGCATTAATATATATATATTATTTACTGTTCATAACCTAAGACACACCACCACGAGTCCACACACAAAAAAATGGAAAAATATTTGTTTTTGAAGAATTTCACATGTTCATTTCATGTGTCCCTTTCCAATGTTATTTGGAGTTTTCACCTTCATTACTTCATTAGTGTGTGTTGTTGTTTGGCTCTCAATCAGCCGATGTACATGTAGTATTCTAATTATGTTCCAGATTAAACAAACCATTCAGAGATTTTAATATGAGGAGAAAATAATTATTTTTACAAAATGGTGTACTAGTTTTATCAACTGAGTGTATGAAAGGGAGCTTATGATTTAATTTTTAAAAGAATTGGACTAAGAATGACAAATGAAGAGATCACAGTACTCTACATTGTTAGAGTGTTGTAACATTGTTACAGTGTTGTAACATCGTAACAGTGTTGTAACATTGTAACAGTGTTGTAACATTGTTAGAGTGTTGTAACATTGTAACAGTGTTGTAACATTGTAACAGTGTTGTAACATTGGACCAGTGTAATATTGTAACAGTGTTGTAACATTGTAACAGTGTAATATTGTAACAGTGTTGGAACATTGTTATAGTGTTGTAACATTGTAACAGTCTTGTAACATTGTAACAGTGTAATATTGTAACAGTGTTGTAACATTGTAACAGTGTTGTAACATTGTAACAGTGTTGTAACATTGGACCAGTGTAATATTGTAACAGTGTTGTAACATTGTTACAGTGTTGTAATACACCATGAAATGTATTACTCTGGATCTGATTTATTTCTGGGGACTATTGTTAATCTGTATGCTGTAGATAGAATACCAGCTGTCAGAGATAGGGCATAATGTCCATCATTTTATGATGTCTGACTTTTCTGACAAACTTGCTATAGATATACATTGTAGAAGATGCCAGTATTGGCATCAGAATACTTTGCATCATCATTACATGTAGCATCCAATCAATACTGTAAACATTGTACAACAGTAATCATCCTTGTTATACAACAGTAACTATCTCCAAAATTGTGGATTTTTTAATCTGGAATTATTACATATCCAATTCTTATGATTGGTAAGTTTGTCGTGAAATTTGAAAAGTTTGTTGAATGACCACAAATCACTTCCTGTCATTTACCAGACAAAAGCAGCATGTTTTGTGTTCTGGATGTAGCATATTGAGGCTGGTATGGCTGGCCAGTTGTTTTGTGATATATGTATTGTTTATTGAGTGCTTAATTACCATGGATATTACTAATTGGTAGTCTCCTATGAAATGTCACTCCTGGAGCAAAGACTGAAAGACTTGTGAAATTGATATTTATGTGTATTAAAGATAATGTAAGAACTTTGTCTTATTTCATTTATTTTCCATTTTCTGTAAAAATGACAGTGTTACCCATAGACATGTCATCATTAACCAGATAGCTTCCGATATTTAGCTAGGGGCTTTGGTGGTGTCTTTACATATTAGCATTAGTCCTAAACCTTAGATTGCAGGTTCAAACCAGATGTGGGTCAGTTGTTGGGTACTAAATCTACTAACTGTAGGTCAGGTACTAAGTGTAGGTCAGTGGTTTTCGTTTGAGTACTCCAGCTTTTCTCCATCTCCTAAACCTGGCACATTTACATTGTAAATATGATTCTGTATGTTGAAAGGACAAAATAAAATATTTAAAATCCAATCCTCAGATTTAAAAACTAGATTCTCTCTAAATAATGTTTTTGTGGGATAGATATGACAGTTTCAAGGCTTGTTTAAAATATAAAAGCATTAAAGATCATTCAAACTGAAACATTATTCTCGCCAAAGTCAGGGTCCAATAATATGGAAAAAACTGATTGATACCCAATTGGTGTGTTAAAAATTGCATTAAAAATATTAAACAATCATTATATATATTAGACTGGGTATTGGAATCCCGGTCTGGCTGCTACATTTTCTCTTCTCCTGTTATAAACTTGGCGCCCAACTAAAATATCCATGCATAGTTGTGGTATAAAGGTCTCTTACGTCTTTGAGGGTGAAGACTTTGAAAAAGGAGAGAGGAGTGTTGCAGGATTTGACCGGGCAATCATCAGTGACAAGATTCCTCAGCGGTAGAGCATTTGGCTACAGTACTACAGTAGTAGTGTTCTGTAATTTGGTCAATTCAACATCGTAATATATTACCGATAATCCACATGTACAGTTACCTAATAATTTATTTATAA